>NAJN01001327.1:0-12173 GCA_005059845.1 Cryomyces minteri
GTTGCGAAGGTTCGGTGTCTTGATCTTATATGGGTTGCTGACATCTTCAAGAAGGTGTCGTTCTGTCTCTTGAATAGCCGAGCCCTAGGCCGCGGCTAGTTCTTGCATGTCTCCCCAAACCGAGGATTGTGAAGCGCTCATCGTTAAGTAAGGTGTCGCTAGCGAGTGAGGGTTCTGAGATGAAGTGACTTGAAGAGTAGGAAAGCTTAATGAACGGACATGGCGCCATGAGTGAGGCTTTGGTACTAGGAAGAGCGGTGAACGCAGGCTTCGCAGATGAATATCAAAGATGAAACGTCACTACGCCAAGGAGAAGGATTGGGAAGGTTGTGGGGTTAACTGTTTCGTGGTCAACACAGGAGAAGAGCTGATTGGAAAAGCTGCAAGAGATGTATTTGAAGTAAGGGAAGTAGGGGGAAAGAGGGTCGTCGGACCCACCTTCATCTGGTCAACATGATAGGAGAGATGATTTAGAAGTTTTGGAACGCTGTAAGGAGGTCTATAGACACAGCTTTACGACGTGGAGCCATGAGTAATCCATGGATTTGATTTGTTTTCCTGAGCCACTACCTGGCGGGCCCTACATCGCTCAAGCAATCAACCGGGCCACCAGTCTGGTGCCATCCTCGGTGGGTTTGCCAACTTGTCTGCTTGTGTAGGTCGCGCTAGGCTGGCGGGTAATGAGACCATATCACGCGGGCCCACCAGAAAGGAATGCAACGAGCAGCACGAAGAATGCTGATAAATCTTTCGACGGGATCGAGGCTCGACTGTCCCCGCCTTCCAACGGTTTCACAGTCTAAGACATAAAGACTAGGCGAACCACTCAATAAACGACGTATTGGATGTGTCCAAAGGACTGACTGCAGTCCAGTGGGCAACATCATCGCCCGCAGACTGGCTCGTCTTCGCCTCTGCGATGCTGACACCTGAGTCCTTTCGCTCATCCTCAGGTGCAGTCGTTTGACCAAGGAACGCAGGGTCTCTGAGTTCCACATTCCTCGTCGCCAGCAAGATCCGCTCGCCAGCTTTGATGCAAGGGCGAGGGCCCCAAAGGTCTTGTGTGCTGTCGCTGTCCAACGTGCCGACGCTGTCGGTTGGCGGTAAGGAAGGAGACGTGCCGACTATGGGGACGCAGAAGATAGTGCCAGCGATCTCGTATAGCTCTGCGTTGGGTCTCTCGTCTGGCCCGGCGACTTGAAGGGTACTGCAGAGGGGATGGACACTGCCTACCCATACGCCCTCGAGTCGCGCACTGTCACTGCAAATCCCTCTGTCTTCAGGAGTACCGGAGCACGGAGACTTTGGGTTGACCTGCCGAGGGATAGGTCGGCAGCCAATCAGCAGTCCATCTTCGTCGTATTTCTTATGCCATCTTGGCTGTGTTGTGCAACGCAAGTTGGCATGAATCTTTGCGATCATGGTGTTGAGGATCCAGCCGTCGTAACTCTTGATGTCTAAAGCGGCTTCTACTCTTCCCATGTCCAGGAGGCATGAGAGAGGTCGTACGACGTTCGAGAAGTAGGACCACGGGATTCTCTGATCATCGTTTTCAACGCTTTGACCCTCTTTTTGGGCAGTCAAGCAGTTGAGATCATCGTAGCCATGACAGTCGGTCATGGCTACATCTTTCTCCATACTTTTGTCATTTGGTATGTGTCTGGCCGGTCCCAATTCTCCGTCCAACAATCTCATGCTACTCAAAGCCAAGGGATTGATTTCGTCAACTCGGGCACATGCTAGGAAACGCAGTAGCATCAACCCTTCCAAGACCTGCAGGCTCGGTTTCGGGACTTCTGGGTAACTGTGTTGGAGGTAGCCATAACGCATTTGATCCTCGCACTCACGGCCACAAACAGCTGAGTGATGCCACGTCATCGCCGCATTGCAACAGTTGCGGGAACAGTAGGGTGTAATACGGCAGATGTAGCAGATCTGAAAGCCTTCATGTGATGGCGGTGAAGCTGTGTATCGTGGGCTCGTTGAGGTCGGGGGCGTTGCAGGAGCAGGGATAGAAACGACAGGTATGGTGTGTGGTGGCGGTGTTGGGCCACGACTCTGTGGTTCTCGCCGAAGTCCTGGAGGTGGCGGGTTCTTGTTGGCTAAAAGAGCTATGTCTCGATCTGTTTCTGTCTCTATCGAAGACGCAACGTCGTCCTTTTGACCTGGAGGCGTGCGTATGTATTCTGCCACCTCCCCGTCGGAGATCCCAAGATCATCACGACTAGAAGACCCGAGCGTTGCCTCATCTGAGTCAGGTATGGAGGGCGTGTTTGAGTATGTCCTTTCTAGTACGCATTTCGGGACCTCAAGGCATGCAGCGCAGGCGTCGCAGTGAAGGGAATCTTCGTGTCCTTCGGGCGAGGTGGTGACATGAAAGGGACTTTTCTCCTCGACCAGAACATCACCCGGATAGATGTCCTCCTTGGCGACCATAAAGTATCGAGCTGTCTTGCCCATCTCTTGGCTAACGGCCTTGATCTCGCAATTCTCCGTCATGTATGATTGACTTTCGTCCAACGCCTCCATGCTGCCTGGAACTGCAGCAGTACTTTCATGCTCGTCCCAAGGATACCTCTCCTTTTTTATCGAAGTGTAACGCGTTCTCAAGAGCCCTCTGACACCTTGCAACTCCCATCTCTCCTTGCTTCTTGCGTTGGCTTCTAGGCTTCCCGTCCGAACCAATTGGCGCGTCACGCCATCCTCTTCCTTCAGAACTCTTCCCACATCCAGTAGGATCCGGTTGCCTAGCGCGTTGAACTGCTCGGCATCCTCGTCCCAACCAGCGCCGTGAGCTAATCTGAGCACTTCCAAAGCACTTCTCAACGCGCCACCACCGCACTTCCAAAGAGCAAATGCAATGCGATAGTATGCCTTCATCAAAACGTCGTGGACCAGATTGGGGCTGCTTGCCCTGGGATGCCTGGTCTTGCTTCTCGAGACAACATCTATGCTCCCGAGCTCGACTTCCAGCCATTCGAAGTCATTGTACTTCAACAACCGACCCGGTGGCTTTGTCCAGCGCCGACCCTTCAGTCTCTCTTCTTCTGTCCGGCGCCCGAAGCTTACAATCTGCTTCGCTTGCAAACTGCCGGACTGACCCAGCAGCTTGGCATGCGTCACTCCTATCAACGCGCGTTCCGCATCAACAACTGCGAGCTCTGGAAAGCCAAGAAGGATATAGCACAGAGCTCGGTTGAGGAAAGCGCATGGGTGGCCAGGAGAGGAGCTGGTCAGAACTTCCGTGTAGATCTCCAGAGCTGCTTTGGGTTGTTGAGCGGACAGGTGATCGTTCGCGTCAAGGAGGGCTGACGTCGCTACCTCATTGGTGACGTTGAGCCGGAGAGAGACGCGGCGGGGTGGTGGTGATTCGGAGCTGTCGGTCTTCAGTGTGTCGAGTCTTGTTGATTGCGATAAATGGGGGGCTTCTTCTGGTAGTGGTTCTGACATCCTCAGAATAAAACTTGAAAGTTCCCGTGAACGGAGGTGAGGCTGCTGAAATGTAGAAAGTGTGCCACCTTACAAGTCGTTTCTCGATTGGTCAAACAAGGAGTTCTGTTGACGTTCTGAGATTCAAATAAGGTGTGACTGAAACGCTTCGAACTCAAGGGTCTACCGATTGTAGACTTGAACGGACGTTACTCGGTACAAAGAAGCGGAGGGACATACTGTAGAAGGATACTGTACAATAAGATGTTTGTGTTATTGTTGACGTGAGTCAAGGCAGATGGGTTTGTTGCAATTGATGATTTGGTGATTGTATGTGAGGTCACAAACAGGCAGATGCCGAAAGGGGAAACCACAATCGCCGCCATTCTACAACACACAACCGTGTGACCAAACGTCCGTTGCTCTCACGGCCACATGCTGTAGAGTGTTTGAAAAAGACAGCCCGAGCTACCAAGACAGTGGGAGCAAGAACGAGACACAGTAACCACTCCTGCGCAAATCGAGGCATCCGGATCGAATGAGGTACAGTTAACCACAAGATAGCAGCGCCTGCGCACGACGGGATGAATTCCTGCATGTACTGGAGGATCAGCGAAGAATGTGTGCCCGACTGCTCCCATGCTCGCCCCCAAGATTTACGACTCCTGAGTCTGGAAAATGAGAGAGGCGCGGTGGTCACCGTCTCATGGCTTCCACTTCCCTAGGTCAAGCACGTGTGCTCAATGACTGCGCCCGTGAGATAGAGCGCTCATGGGAGAATGGAGCAGCTCAACGAACGCCGAAGGAGGCCGCACCATCACCATGGGAGGGCTGATGTCCGCACAGGACGCCGTGTCCCTCTGAAAAGTGCAGGACAGCCAGACATACTACTTGAGCAGAGGAGTGCCTATGACTGGTATGGGTGGTGTGAGACTCGGGTATGAACGATGTCCGCCTTCCGATCCTGACGACTCGCAGGCATCCCTCAGGAGCAGACCTCGAGCTACCTTATGCTCGGAGGCTCGTCTTGATGGTAGGACTCATACAAACTCCCATGGCCTAGTATTGAGGTTGCCGTGTCGTCGTCCATCGCATGTCGGCGCAAGTTTCCACGTCTTGTGAGGAAGAGGAGCAAGGGACTGCAGCTGCGACTACTCACTTTCGAGCTGTTGTGTCAAGTGTGTCTGCAGGAGTAGAAGCTGGACGCATACTGTACTTTGGGGTTAGGAGGATGGATGTCAACATTGCTGACATCGGAACCCTGGCGTGTTCATCCAAGCTCCCCTCACCCAGCCAGTGCATGAAGCTGCTTCCGAAGCTTCCACTTCTGCCACTGCTTGCTTGAGTGCCAGAGCAAGAGACACATGCAACTGCGATATAGCTGTTTCATCTGAAGCCTGATATCGAAGCCAGAACATCTCTCCCAAGACTTCTGTGCTTGGCGTACGCTTACTGTTGCAGCCGCTGGTCTCGATTCGTGCTAAATAACGTTCAAGGTAGTGGCAGCTTCGAACCACCTCCGACCACGCACAACCTCCCAACCTCTCGCTCCACTCTTCCGGCATATTACCGTTCGCACCTCCCACGTCGCGACTGACTCCAGACGGCATCTGCGCATCTTCCCTTGACATCAAGCAGCTGTAAGTGCACGATCCATGTCTAACAAGTCTTCCCCGTCATGGGCTTTCGCGACCATAACAAAGACACCCGGAAGAATCCCAACTCGCTGTTGCGCAACGGCTCACCCTTTTGCGCTCTTGTAGTCAACACAGAACAATTTCCTGTCGAGCATCATCACCCAAACCAAAGCCCACTCGAAAGGTACGAAGACGCAGTTGGCACAACGAGACCTCGTCTCACCATTCCCCACGAAGTCTTCGCTCTCACGCTCTCTTCAGCCGGCTACAATGCCTCGTCCACGGACCTTGCCATTGACAAGACCTGGCTCCGCAGCGTTGTCTAGCGCAGACACGGTCTTCACAACCCCATCTTACAAACACCCGACACTCCGGCAGTTCGATTCTGCGAACCGCTGCGAACCTCGTCGTACCATCCGCTAACACCGTACGTCCTCCAGAACACCCCCACATCCTCCACAATGGCCGCCATAGACAAATCTCTGCTCGCGCGCAGCGAAGCGCAACTGCACCAGCTCGTCAAGCGGAAGAACTGGGCCGCCCGCCAACCCGGCGTCATCCTCGTCTTCTGCATCATCGCCGCCATCGTCATCCTCCTCACCAGCATCTTCTTCTACCGCAAGCTCCAGGCTCGCCGCAGGGCCCGAGCATAGACGTGTGTTCGGTGCGCAGTACAGCGGAACTGGAATTGGCCGTCTTGATGGGTTGTGGCGCTGTCGAGGGCGATGAGGGTCGAAGGGACGACGTCGTTGTCGTCACTGATTCGGAAGGGAATCACGGCTGAGGTGGGAGGAGGGCGCAAAGACGCCAGCAGACGCTGGCGAAGTCCAGGCGTGTCGTTTCGTCACGTTCTCTCATTCTGTTTCTTGTTCGTATACCACGGGATGTTTTGTTGGGTTGCCCGCTTGTCATGGGCGTCCTCGATAGTGTGGTACAGGCGAGTGGGAAGCCTGGGGTGTAATGTCTTACTTGGCACTGACAACGTGTGCACACTACCTAATTGCCGAATGCGTGTCGACCGCATGCAGTTCGTCGACAGTTCCGCCCAGTTGGTTATGGGCGTGTTACCACATCAAGTACAACAGCAAGTCGCAGCATTGTTTGTGTCTCCAATTCTAAGACACGAGCGACTCAATTTGATTGTCGAAACATGCATGTGTGTACAGCACACATCCACACGCCAAGCGGCCAAAGTACGCGAACGCCTTCGCTCTTGCGTCATTCGTCATCGTCGTAGTAGTTGTTGTTTTGGATCTGGTCGGGGTCCTCCAGATGCGGGTATTTCCTATACCAGTCCCTCGGATCGCCGCCCGGGACGCAAAGGCCCAGCCGCCAGAAGTAGTCTCTGTGTGCGAAGAACAGCTGCCAGAGCTTGTACTGCGGCGGAAGAGTCCAGATGCCCTTGTCCGTGACCTCGTGTTGCCCATGCCCGTTACCGTCATCGCTCGCTTCGTTTTCGTCTTCGGGATTTCGCCCAGTGACGATATTCCCAGACGGCCCTTCCTCAACCCCGGCAATGCACGCCGGATCTGCATCGCCAAAACAGTGCCGCAGATCTGCAACGCTGGGCGGCAAGCCGGGCTTGGAGATGAAGATCTCGCCGCCGTGCATGCGGTAGCCCCACTGCTTGAGGGGTAGCAGCGGAACCGGGTCGTCGAGGTGCGTGACGCGGTGGTACGCCATCTCACTCAGATCGCCACTACTTGTAGCGTTATTGGGGGTCTGGAAGCGTTGGTCGATGTACGTCATCAGCGCTGCGTTCCCGATGCGCGGCTCGCCGAACGTGGTGACACGCGGGGACCAGCCGCGAGCGTGGAAGTCCAGCGATGCGAGCGCGGCGACGGCACCGCCGAGGCTGTGGCCTACGAGCGTGAGTTGGTAGGTCGGGTACGAGGTTATGGCGGCTTCGAGGTAGGGCAGGATGTGCGAGCGCGTATTGCGCCAGGAGGAAAGGAAGCCGCTGTGCACTGTGCAGTTGGCGCAGGCATCCGGTGAAGAGGTTTCGGAGGTGGGTGGTTGGTCGTCGTTGCCCGGGTAGGGGACGTATTGTTGGGGCACGGTGGAGAGGTCTGCGATCGTGTTGGCGATGGAGTAAGTTCCTCGAAATGCGATGATTATGCGCGGAGCCGAGGGTGGATGCGACAGAGCGACGTAGCCGCACGAGTCGGAGAGGAGAGGCCCGGTATTCCAAGTCTGCTAATTGTCAGCGCTGTACCGTGGATTCGCATGCTTGCTCCGCACGAGGTACCTTGACCAGCTCAAAGTCCTCGAAGTCCGAGCATCGACTCAGGCATTGGAAGGGCTTCGAGATGCCGAGACCAGTGAGACCGACGCAGTAGGAGATGTCGACTACCCGCGCGAGCTCCTCCAGCTCAGCGAAGAGCTTGACCGAGACTGCGCGACTGCCACGATGGTCGCGAAGCAGAGGGGTTTGGCTTGCAGGAAGACTGCTGACAGCGGTCGCCAGACACGCGAGGACTGAGGTGATATGGCCGAAGCGCATGGCTGGTTCTGGCGTATTACATGTTTGATTAGTAGATGATAGAGAAGTCTCGCTGTGAACGAGCTTCGAGAGGAGATGCCGTCGTGGTCGAATATCACTAGACAATGTACGCTGCGATGGTGAGTGCTCCTGAAATGCGATCAGCCGCGAACAGAGAGGCGGAACCTTTAGCCAAGCCCACGTCATCCGCGGGTGTACGTGAAGTTTGAGCGAAGCACCTTTCCCATCATCAACAATCCCATCCGCTGGGGGCGAATGCAATGGTCTTCTCTGTCATGCACTCTCCTGTCCACCTGCAAACACATTGAACACCTGCCCTGCCATCTAATCGACATTTACTATTCCTCGAAAGAGACGGCTTCCCATCACCCCAAGCCAACTGAAGCAGTGACGGTGAGCAGACCCACCGACCACCTCCTCTTCCTCTTTCTCCACCAGTGTAAGCTTCTCCGAAGGCTCCTCAAAGACTGCAGACACTGACTTCATCCTCCAGTTCTACCCATGTCACGAACGACACAGCCGCCACGGAGACCGACAACTCTCCCACAGACCACGAACTCCCTCCCTTAGTCCCTCCCTCCCTAATGCCTGGGACGATGCAATCCTCCGACCCGTCCTTCGCATCCTAGCCGCCCCTCCTCGAGTACACCCTCCGCACGCGCAGACTGAGCATCGCCGTCTTCTGGACGCGTATCGTGCTCGACTCTGTCGCCATGCCCATATCGCTGTACTTCGGTCTTTTCTACGGCACCAGTATGTCTCACAACGCCGTGGCTAGCATCAGCACTGCTGCGCTGGGCGGCGTGTCGATCATCGAGTATTTCTTGCGCTCCTGGCGCCTGTGGAGGAAGGGGAGCACGTGTCGGATCATCGGGGCGCATAGAGCACATGTGAGAACGCCCTATGGCTGCGCGTGGAGGTATTGGGGTTGTGCGTAATGGCTAACTGGGTGTTACAACAGCTGGACTGATTTCACCGGAACTTCTCCTTCGGGTGGACGATCATCATGGTCGAGCTCATCGTGTAAGCCATCTCCTGTCATTCCCACATTCTCCAGTATCCTTCTAATACACCCATTTCAGCGGCACCATCCCAGAGAAACCTCCCATCCGCCTGCTCGCCATGCTCGTCTCCTCCCTCGTCTTCGCCTTCGGCGTCGAGCTGCTCGTCGTCGACGCTTGCCAGCTCGTCGGCGTACGGGAGCCGGTACGCATCTCGTCCCTCACGCACGGCGAGCCACTTCGACCGAGCATCTACTCCATCATCGAGGACGTCGCCGCCGTCGACGGGTCCGGCGGCACGGCGTTCCGCGAGCGTCTCAACGCGCGCTACGAGGCCTCGCACTACTTCCGCCAGATGCTGCACCGGCTGACGCTGTCTGGGCCATTGTCGCGCTCGTCGTCGCCGCTGCCACGACGGCGATCGTGTTCACGGTCCAAAAGGACGTCGCGTATGTGCTGGGCTGGGTCATTCCATTTGCGTGGGCGGGCGTCTGGGCTGCAACCACGGCCAAGTGAGTGCAGAAGGACCTGAGGGACGAGAAGCGGCATTGGGCAGAGCAGAAGGGCGTGGCGTGATTGCCTACGAAGAAGACGACTCCAATCTCGTGGTTGAGGAGCGTGGACGTGGGCGATGGAAGGAGCATTCGTTGGCTCGCGAAGGGCGTTTGTCGGATCGGTCCTGGCATTTGATATTGGCACCTTAGTGCTCGGAGCGTAGAGCTGTACGTCATTCTGTGTCACTACTATCCGCTAGAACGCAGCGAACGACATCGACCTCGACAAGGAATGACACCTCTACGACACACCTCTCGTGCTCACAATGCGGCGACAGCACAGATTTCGTCAGCGTGAGTGTCTAATCTGTCACGACGAGCCCCTTTTCCAAGACTCCCAAATCCTGGGCTTCGCTTCCTCTGGTCTTTGGTTTTACTTGACTTTGCACTGCCTAGTCTATGGTCTCACTTAATTTGACATTCCCCGGTCTTTGATCT
The DNA here is from genome assembly GCA_005059845.1 of Cryomyces minteri. Classification (NCBI taxonomy): domain Eukaryota; kingdom Fungi; phylum Ascomycota; class Dothideomycetes; genus Cryomyces; species Cryomyces minteri. The sequence continues at coordinate 9,563 of NAJN01001327.1, forward strand.
CGCTTGGGTTAACATTTCCCGGTCTCTGGTTTTCACTCAACTAACTATTCGTGAACATGTTCCTAGCTCTCCGGCTCTGCTTTTCCTCAGCCTGTAACTTCTCACTTCACTTAGCATTTCCCAGTCTCTGACTCCTCCAGTTTCACTTTCCCCAGTCTTTGCTCTCGCTTGTCTTAACACTTCCCGGTCTTCGATCTCACTTGCCATGGCATTTCCCGGTCTCGAGTCTCACTCGACTTGACGTTTCCCAAGGTACCTGTCATTAGGTTCTCCAACTCCACTCCTCCCCAGTCTTTGATGTCACGTAACTCAGCAAATCCCGGTCTCTGATCCAGTAAACGTAATATTTCCCGGTCTGTTGTCTCACTTGGCTTGACATTTCCCAGTCTCCAGATCTCGCTCAACCCTCCTCGCCTTTCTCGGTTCTCTAACCTCGCTCCACTTGAGCATTGTTCCCGGTTCTTCAACTCCACACCTCCCCATTCTTTGATCTTGCCTGACTTGACATTTCCCAGTCTTTAACGGATGCCATCCGAGTCCAATTTTCTCAGTCTTCCGCTTCACTCGACTCGACAATTCCCAGTCCTTGGTCTCACTCGTCTTAACATTTCTCGGTCTCCAAACTCCCCTCGACTTCACAAATTCTCTCGGTCCTCTCAAATTTCCACTTTCCTCGATCTCCAATGGCGGTGTTCCCGGTCTCTCTGGTTGCCGTGTTCAGCTATCCTCACTTCCCACCCCGATGTCGAATTTTTGAGAATCCAGTCTCCAAATCCACTTCACTGGGAAGGGAATGGATGGGCAGATGGAGAGAGGCATTTGATGGATCTGTACCGAGCTGTGATACGCTACATATCGTGTTCCTTCAAAGACACTCGTCGTCCACACGCAAACGGTTTATGCAAACTGCGAATCCCCCTGAACCCAGCCTCGAAACGCCATCCATGATCCAGGTATCGCGCCACGCCCCCCACAAGAGTGAGTGATTCGAACACAAAAACACCGCCAAAAAGAAACGACGTCCCTAGACGTCTCTGCGCCTCGATCCTACCTCTCCCTTCGGCGGAAAAACTCTCACGCATGCGGCGGAAAGCTCATCTGCTTCGTCAGGCTCGGACTGCTCAGCGGGCTGTGATACGCGCCGGGGATCGGTACGCTTTCGTAGACGACCTCGCCGGGCGCGGCCGGCACGTGCGGCGCCGGGATGGGCACCTCCTCGTACACCCTATCGTGCGCGTCCGCGGGATACGCCTGCGGCACTGGCGGCTGCGCCGTGACGGGCGAGAAGCCGCCCTGTTGGACGCGCGGGGTCGCCGTGTGGGTCTTGATGGGCGGCGGCTGCAGCGCGAAGGGCTTGGGGTGGGCGAAGGGGCGGGGCGTCGCGTCGACGTACTGCACCGCGGCGTTGCCGTCTTCGAGGGCGGGCGCGGCGGCGTACGCGTCGACGGGAGCGCGCCAACCGCCATCGCGAGGGCTCAACGGGCCGAAGCCCGGGGTGTTAGGCGCGGACTGGGAGCGTAGCTGGGCGAGGTAGAGGTCCGAGCGGGCGCGGTCGCGGACGGCCATTGAGCGGCGCAGCTGGCGCTTGGAGTAGAAGCGGTAGAAGACGACGCCGTAGATGGCGATGGTGATGGTCTCGACCACCACCTCGATGATGCAGCAGACGAGCGACCAATTCTGAAGGCGGCAGATCAGCGCGTAGCTGACGTCGTGCGCGAACAGGTCCTTGCGTCGGCTGTCCAGGCAGCTCCAGCCCCACAGGTCCTTGCCGTTGCCGTGCGCCTTCGACTGGTTGAGCACGCCGGCGCCGATGCCCCACATGATGATGCTGAAGACGAAGAAGGCGACTGCGAATGTCGTGTAGTAGACGGCCACTTTTTCCGCGCGCTTATGCCCGCCCTTCCAGTACGCGTAGAAGACGATCATGGACATTGCGAGGGATACGCAGGCAATGCAGAGGAGGGTGATCTGAGGCCATGTTTGCGTTTTGGGTGCCCAGGCCGGAAGGGTGTTGCGGGGTGGTAGCCGTTTGGTAGCGTTGAAGATGGAGAACGTTACGGAGAGCATGGATAGGACGATGAGTGAACAGGAGAAGTTGACGCCTCGAAGCATCATCTTGGCCATTCGTACTCGGGTCTTGACTTTCTGTAGAGTGGATGTATGTGAGCGTAGTGTCCCCATGATAGGGGAGTCGGAACTGCAGACATACCAGGTCTTTCGCCTGCTCCTTGTCCGTCATCTCTTCCTGCTTCTCCAGTGTCTGCTCCTCCTTGAACGTAGGACTCAGGATGTTCTCAAAATTCCTCGGTGCGGTTCCCGGTGACTTCATGGCGCTCTTCAGCGGACTCTTCATGGGCGATCCTGGTATCGGCAGAGGTAGATATCTCACGTCCGTTTCCTCCATCTCTGCGTACGATTCGTGCCGGCTGGCTTCGTTCTCCGTGAGGTATCCGAAGCCCACGTCGGACGGTTGAGGCTGAGGCTTGTAGTGATTCGTGGGGTAATCGGCGAAAGGTGGTCGACTTGCTTGCGATGGTTCGATAGGAGAGTTCACAGCGGTGGCCTCTGCGAATCGCGCAGCTCGAGGAGTCCTGATCGATGGCACGTACGA
>NAJN01001328.1:0-12171 GCA_005059845.1 Cryomyces minteri
CCCACTACGGCCATCGTCCACCTTCCGTGAGCCGGAGCTCGATACCGCCGTCTCCACGCCTGCGCACATCCAACGTCCAGCAGCAGCCCGGCAAGAGGCAACCAAGACCTGGCTGCTTGTCCCAGGCGCCGGCCAGCTAGACTGTGTCGTCTGTAGACATGTTCTCCGAATGTGAGCCGCAGGCCGTCTTATCAGTGGATGTGGGCAGCTGCCTCAGCAGCGACGCTCGCGTGACTGACTCACTTGTGTCTCCACAGATGCCTCGCGCTTCCTCGCACAGTCACAGTCCAGGCTCTCTTTCGGGCATCCGGACACCAACACTGCCAGTCGCAACGCTCTAGATCGACAGCGCGGCGTCGGTAGAGGGTCGCCGCGCACTCCCGTCTCTCGGAACCATGTACGGCGGCAGGGCATGGGGAACCCATACCAAACAGGAGGATCGCAAATGGGACGATTCCCGTTCGCTTCAAGGGCTACCCCCGCTTCGGCACCACTATTCTACAGCGCGACGGACGAGTTTCGGGAAGACGATGGCGAGGAACACGAACGGGAGGTCGCCGACTTTTACGCCTTGCAAAGATCGAGACGACGATTTGGAAACAGCCACCTGACTGAGTCATCGGAGCTTGAAGATGAAACCGGGAATCCCCTCACAGACCAAGGCGGTGAAGGAGGCACAAAGGACATGGAACAGGAGGACTTCAGCACGAGAAGAGGGATCAGGAGCTCGTGGAAAGGGGGCGAGGAGAACGTTCGAGGAAGAGGGCCGGAGATAGAGTCGGTTCGGGAACGGGACGAGAGCGTTGCGGAGTCTGAAGCAAGCGTGCTGAACGGGAAGAGCAGAGGGAAGCTGGTGGACGTCGAGCTAGCGTCCACTATGCGAGACAGCATAGACGACATTGGAAGGGACGAGGCATCCAGTGTCCTGCAAAACGACGAACCTCCCCCGGCGTTCCAAAAATTCCGACAACAAGCAGAGCGACATATCTCGAGAAGCATGTTTCTGCCCAGGGAAACCGACGAAGAGACCGCGCTTGCAAGACCTCGCCCGCCAAGTCCCGACACAGAGAGTGTACCTCCGACAATAAGCCTAGATGTACAACAGCCTCCACAGCACGACCGGTTCTGGGCCACACTGTTTCTGCTTAGCTTAGCCGCCACCCTTACCTGGTTCTTCTTCGAATTCCTCCACACCTCGCCCCCAAGCAGACGGAACCCTCTCGGCGACACCATATATACGGTCCTACACAAGTCTTTCTTCCTCCTGGCCTCTGATACTGCCATCGCCGTATTTGTGTCGCTCTTCTGGCTCGCCCTTCTGAGATCGTTTGTACGCCCGCTTGTACTCACTCTACTCGTTGCGGTCCCGGTCATCCTATCTTCATTTTCACTATACCCACTCATCTCGAGCTACAAAGGCGCCTGGGACGGTAACAGCTTCCAGGACAAAGCCATGCGATGGTTTGCTTTTCTTCCAGGGATAATGGCTGTCCTATGGACATATACAGTCTTCCGTGGCCGACACTCTTTCGGTCAAGCCATCGAAATCATGGACTTTGCGTGCCGGATACTCGCTGCAAGCCCGGCGTTGCTTGGGGTAGGATTTGGCGTTCTCGCCGGCATCATCGCTTGGACATGGTTGTGGATTGGCATGTTTACTCGATTGTTCCTTGGCGGGTACTTGTCCATGAGCAAGCACACATTCGTCATCTACACTGGAACCTGGTGGCTTGGCGCATTTTACGTCTTGATCTACCTCTGGGGCCTCTCAGTCTTGTCCGGCATTCAGCGAGCGACTACTGCCGCTACAGTCAGTCAGTGGTACTTCCACAGGCTTACGGTCCCCACGCCTTCATCTCGAGCGGTAGTACAGGCCTCCTTTAGCCACGCTATAGGTCCACTCTTTGGTACCATCTGCTTCTCGACGTTCATCTCCCTCGCCGTGCGATTACCGCTGCTCATTGTCCCACGCCGCGTTGCCGGACTGTTAGGCCTCTGCGTTTACTCCCTCATCCCAACGCCCATCGCCACACTCACAAACCCTCTCACACTCACTTACGCCGCAATTCATTCCCGGCCTCTCACAATCTCCGCACGTGGCCTATCTCAAATGTCTTTCATCTCCAAGACCTCACCAACGACGACTCTCTCTCCTCGCTCCTTCTCGTCTTCGACAGGCTCCACTCTCCTCCCCTACCGCTTGGCCAAACTCCTCCTCCACGCAACCCGCTTCATCATGTCCTTCGCTCTTGGGTTCGGCGGTTGGGTCGCCACAGCACGGATGCTGGATGTCGATGGCTCGGGAGTCAAGGGCAGCCTGTACGCCTATGTGGTTGGGCTGATTGCTGGTGCGATCGGATGGGGTGTGATGGGTGCTACCGAGGGCATTCTAGGTGGGATTGTGGACGCGACTGTGATCTGTTGGGGGAGCGAGACGGGAGCGGGTGCGGCTGGGGAGGCAAGGTACTGCAGAGAAGCTGGAGAGCTCTATGGGGAGAGAAGGTTTGGGAGGGAGATGGTGTAGGGTCGACGTCTTTTCCTCGTCACCCAGGCGTTCTTGCTTGGATCTGGGAGTCTGCTGTTCAGGTGCCCGAGTGCTTTTAGCGGTGGATGCAGCGCTGCGCATACCCTGGTGTTTCCCGATGATTTTCATCACAGCTGTACCTCATGTGTGAGGGTCAGATATTGGATATAGCTCTTCGTCGCGTTGTTGATCGTTACCCTCCTCAGATGCTTCACTAATTGGGGACCCTACACCGGCCCACACCAGCCCACGCCCCGCACTCCATACACGTTTGATTAGCGATATGCTCTCCATCCCATGCACCAGCAGCATCTTCTTTTGTTCCTCTTCTACCGAACGCCTCACCGTACGCCAACCCGTGTCCTTCGAGCACCTCAAAGGTCAATCACCCTCCCATACCATTGCACTTCGAGGACTTCTCATCACCACACACACACGGCGCATCCATGCCTTCCAAACCATATACTCTGAGGTGGGGGATTCTAGGTAAGCGCGAAACGGCCTGCAGCTCACAGAACACCGTTCGACTTTCCCAACCATATCATGCTAAGAATTCCTCAATAGCGACTGGAGGAATCGCACAGAGTACTGAACCCTCCTTGTTTCTCTGCGAAAGCACACGTCCCTAAGCACTTGCTACGACAGCCTTCACGAAAGACCTCCTTAAAGACCCCGGAACCCGCGATGTGAGCGACATTCACCATGAAGTTGTAGCAGCCGCGTCTTCCTCCTCCGGATCCCGTGCCCAGAAGTTTCTCGAAGAATGCGGCGTCCCCTCGTCCTCCCACGCAAAATCATATGGCTCCTACGAAGAACTGGTGTCGAACCCTGATGTCGACATCGTCTACGTCGCTACACCACACTCTCATCACTTTCAGAACACGATGCTCTGTCTTGAAGCCGGGAAGAACGTTCTCTGCGAGAAAGCATTCACTGTCAATGCTGCGCAAGCGAAGCTGCTGGTGGAGAAGGCGAAGGAGAAGGGAGTGTTTTTGATGGAGGCGGTGTGGATACGCTTTTTCCCGCTGTGTAGGGAACTGAGGAACATGGTGACGGAAGGCAAGATTGGAACTGTGCATCGGGTCTTCGCAGATCTGAGCTTTGGGGAGGATGTAGAGAAAGCATGGGGAACGAAGCATCGCATGGTCAACATGGACCTGGCCGGAGGTGCTATGCTGGATTGTAAGTGCCTCTCTCCTGTTCCCTGCGCTCGTGGCTCCAGATGTGAGAGCAACGGAGGGTACGTCAGAAGAAGTAGAAGCATGAGATACGCTGACATTGTCTCTCTCTGAAATCGTAGTGGGAATATACAGCATAACTTGGGTGTTCCAGTTCCTCTATCACTTGCAACCCGCGTCCTCGCGCCAACCTCCTTCAGTCATGTCCTCGATATCGAAGTACGCGAAGACCGGCTGTGACGAGAAGACGTCAGTGATCTTCACTTTCCCTCCTAGCAAAGCGAGCAGCGAAGGTGCTCCAGGCAGCGTAGAGACCCACGGCATCGCAACCACTAACATGCGTGTCTCCTACGACCCCGACCGCAAGAACACTGCCGGTCCCGCCATCCGCATCCAGGGCACCAAGGGCGAGATCCAAGTCTTTGGACCCGCCTACCGACCGACGAGGTACCGCCTCATTCCTGCTGTGCCCGAAGGTGGCGACAAGGGCGACTTTGAGTTCGCGGACGTGACGCGCGACATTCCAGGGCACGGCATGTTCTGGGAAGCAGACGAGTGCGCGCGCTGTCTGCGCGATGGGAAGAAAGAGAGCGAGGGCATGGGGTGGGAGGAGAGCGTTGTGATCATGGAAGCCATGGATGCCGTGAGGAAGCAGAACGGACTGGTGTATCCGGAACGAATCGAGAGTACGGAGTACCCGCTCCAGGGGCTCTGAGAGCTTTTGGTGACGAGCTGCACCGTTTGTCGAAGCGGTCGAATGGAAGGTGGTAGAGGTACACGGGATTCTTATATACCAAGATATGTATGACACACACGATCTCAGCAAACATGAAGCTGTAACGACAAATACATATGGGAGGCCGTGCTGCGCCTAGAGGACGAGCTCGCAAAATAAGGCGGCCTATTATTTTGAAGTGTGCTCTCAGTCCAGATGATGAGAGAGAGGATGTCGTTCTTCACGACGATCTGATCCGAGGCGAGCCATCAGCAGGATTACGGACTGATGTAGACAGCTGTCACCCTTGGCATCTACAGGGTTCACTTTGTAAGAACCTCGATAATTTTGATGTTCTCTACGACAATGCCGTCGTGCGAACAAAGACCTGGATGTAAGATTGTTTCGTCGATGGGAGCTGCTACTGCAAGGAGCCCGTCATGCGCATTCTCGGGGTGTCTCGCCGCAGAAGAGAAAATCCGAAATGCAGAGATATAGATGGTTGGATACGATCGCAATGATGTGACGTTATATGGAGGGGTATCAACAAAGAGGACTGCAAGTACGTAAGAAACAGATGGACGCACGACATCTGCGAAAAGGGTGATGTATGCACGATCTTCACAGTATGGCGTTCATCACGCTGTCCTTCAGTGTCTGCAGCTCAAGGGTTTTGGCCTTCAGTTTTTCCTCCAGGGAAGCGGTCCGCCTTCTCCACTCCGCTGTTGTGACAGGGGCACCAGTTCTGGCGTCACCCGCAGTCCCATTGTCATCGCCGTCCTGCAGCGAGGAATCCGTGGAAGGGATTACCAAACCCTTGAGCTGGAAGCTGCCGGACAACCCGCCCAACAGTAACGACCAGCTAATGTCGTACGTCTCCGTGATAGTCGCCGTCGCCAAGTCCACCAAGCTGTCCTCGCTGTCATCTTCTAGAGGCGTTCGGTACCCATCGTCAGCAATTCGGTACCGATGGACTACGATGCGCTTGACGGATCCAACAGGTTCAGACCCCAAGCCAAGACTCAGCTGCGCAGAAACTCCAAGCCAGGAGGCACACACCAGCAAAAACATGTCTTTCGGTGGCGCATTGTGGACATGTTCTACTGACAGTGGGCGTATACGCAGGAGGATTGCATCCGCGAGTTCTTTCGCTTCGGTGCCGCGGAGACTTGTGCGGCCTGTGATGTCCGCGCGTAGCAGATCGGCTGCAAGGGTGCGTTTGAGATGTTCAGGAGTGAGGAGCGGGACGCTCTGCTTATTCAGTGATTGCTGGGTTGGGGGAAATGTGAAGGGGTCGTAGCTGTTTACAGTAACAGGTGTTTGGCCAGTATCCAAGGAGGTACGGCGGGGCGGAGAAGGCTGTGAAGGGGGATCGCTTTCTCCATTGACTAGCAGGGTCGGTGTCACAAGACGTACTGGTCCTCCCACGTGTTGCGGGACTTGTAATTGGAGTCCTATGGGACGCGACTGTGATGTGGGCGGCTGCACGGTGGATGGCATGGATGGAACCAGTGAACGGAAAGACGGCGTCTCGCCGACCCGTTCGGAGAGGGGGGATGCGACGGACGTACTTGCAGGTCCATCTCTTAACTTCGGATTGGCGGGAAAGGTCACATATGGGCCATCTTGAACGGAGCGGTTGCTTGGTGGGCGGCCCCTCAATTTCCCCGTAGATGAGTTTGCTGCACTGAACCAGGCTGAGGATACAGCTGGACCGTGACGTCGCCGTGAGCGGTGCCTGGATGGTGTGATAGCCGACTGGGGTTCATCAATCGGGGTTTCCGGAGGACGACTGCTGAAGGCTGACAAAGGATGAGGCGTCGAAGGAGTGCCATCGGGAGGGTTGAGACGCCATCGGAGATGTACTGGGCCAGTTGTAGAGATGGCGGAGTGAGGCGTCAAGGTTCTGCCAGTATTGGGGCTAACACTGGCTTGGGGCATAGTCGACGGGGAGGTCCATGGATCATGATACTCATCTGGCTGCGCGCTCATCGGATAGGCAGAGTTTGGATGGGCCGATTGGGGCTGATTGAAGAAAGCAGAAGTGCCAAAGGTGAGGGAGGCGTCGACATGTGGACGCTTCGCCGCTGTCAAACAGACAACGGAGTCTTCATCTTGATCTTCTGTCCTCCGTCGCCCGCGCTTGGGCCGGAAAGATGGGTCCAACGCACGGATAGCCAAATCCTCTTCGAGAGGAACGCCGTCCCTGCCCCCTTCCGGGTGAGGAGTTTCAATAGGCGGAAGATGAATGAAGTAGGCATGCTGCTTTCCAAGGAGATACTCGAAAAACGCGTCAACATGCATAGCACGCATCCAGCGCTGCTTAGAACATGAGCATTGCACTGTGCAGAGTGTATGGTTTGAGTCTCACCTTGAGCCTGACGGAGTACTGCTGCACCTTCTGCGTGCTCTGACCGTCGGAAGGCCGTTCCACACCGAGGTCTAAAGCCAGCTGGGACCAGGTCTTGATCTCCTTGCTGTCCAGTTTACTGACAAGCTCGAACAGGTGGAAGGTACTGTACGCATGTCCATCACTCTTCGGAGGAGCTCTGAAGGCCCTCTTCAGCTCGGTTGGATCAAGTGATGCGGGGAACGATGGGTTGCAATAGAAGATGAAGGCCGCATAGGCCTCATCGATGTTTTCATCCGACACACGCCGTGACGGTAGAGAGCGGTAGCCGGATGGAGACGCGGGCAGCAGAAGAGACGGAGATGGAGCAGACTGGGGCATTGATGAAGAGGTAGCTATAGCAGCATCTCCAAGACGTGAACCAATGGGGCCTGAGCCTGCGCAGAAGCCGTCATTCATGCTCTTGTATTGCCGCCAACGAACTGCAAAAGAGGAAGAGAAACAGAAAGACTGTTGCTGTCCCTGTCGCTGTCACTGTCCATGCTCTTATGTTTGTGTGTAGTGTGGCGTGGAGTAAGAAGTGTGTTATATGGTTACATCTCTGTTAGCAACCCGAATCCTTCGAAGAAAGTTGGCCTTAACGCTCCGAGGTACCTAGGTTTGCGTTGTATTCTTTTCCCTAGATCTAGATCTACATTTAGTTCCTCTTATAGGGACTATCAAGCTATTTATAAATCTTTTTATCGTAAAACAGCCTCTTCATGTTAGATGACTTAATAGTAAATCCCAAAAAGTTTTCCATTACTGTTACCTTGTACTATTATGGCGTTAGATACATATCACTAGTGTTATAAATTATAAATCAATTACTTTACATGTATCTCTATTAGAAGTAGGAATTGTAGTAATATTCCTAATTATAGTATGTAGTGCGCCAACATTCTAGCTACTAGGAATGGATTTCATGTTTATTAGGTACACATTACTACCTAGTAGAAGTGTTGGAGTAGAAGTAATTATTACAGGTTAGGTGGAAACCACTTTGAGAACATGAACACGTGCAACGACAAGACACACAAAACAAGGGGGTACATTTACCTCGGCAGTCACTGGAGTTCCAGCACCCTTCATCACAAGCACGACTGCACCATTGAGCGTCAAGCACCGGCAACAGCACGAAGAAGAAGAAGAAGAAGAAGGAGAAGAACAAGAAGAACAAGAAGAACAATAAGAATAAGAAGAAGAATCACTTCCGACATCCACGGGAATCAATCTCATCTTGCCCGACGTCTTCGTCGAATTCATCTTGTATACTACAACTCAAGCATCACGACTGCAATCCCGTCCCCGCAAAACCCCCTTGGTCCAGCTACGTTTGTTACAATACTACGACCTACAACACCATGGCTCAAGCATCGAAGACTGCCGCTGCCCAGACCAGCACGGCCGCGCAACAGAGCGACAATGTAGCCCACGCTCTTGCCGGAGCTGGCGGCGGACTGCTTTCCATGGCTTTGACGTGCGCTCTCCCTCACTCTTCCACCCCGTCCGGCGCTTCGAGCTGACGGCCAGCCTCTTCTAGGTACCCGCTCATCACACTCTCCACCCGCGCCCAAGTCGAATCCAAGAAGGCTCAGTCTTCCACACTCGATGCCACACGTCGCATTGTGCAGCGGGAGGGCATCACAGGCTTGTACGCTGGGCTGGAGTCTGCCCTTTTCGGCATCAGCGTCACAAACCTTGTGTACTACTATTGTGCGTCTCACCTTCCGCAGATCGTATCCTCGACAGTAACGTGACTGACAACACCTTGTCACTTCACAGGGTACGAATGGACCCGTTCATTCTTCGAGGCTGCAGCGCTCAAAGCTGGCCGTCCCTCCCGGCGCCTCACAACCCTCGAGTCCATGGCTGCAGGCGCTCTTGCCGGTTCCGCCACCGTCCTCATGACGAACCCGATTTGGGTTGTGAACACACGCATGACCGCACGCTCGCGCGAGACCTCGTCCATCGTCCTTCCCGGCAACCCGGAGGCGTCGAGCAAGAAGAAGCAGCCCAGCACGATCGGCACGCTGATGTCCATCGTTCGCGAGGAGGGCTTCTGGCGTCTGTTCGCAGGCGTCCTGCCGGCACTCGTGTTGGTGATCAACCCGATCTTGCAGTACACCATCTTCGAGCAGCTGAAGAATGCGTTGGAGAAGCGGAGGCGCGTCATGCCGCGTGACTCCTTCTACCTGGGCGCTATTGGGAAGCTATTGGCGACGAGCATCACGTACCCGTACATCACGGTCAAGAGTAGGGCACATGTGGCGAAGAGCGGCGAAAAGCAAGGGATGATGGAGAGCTTTAGCAAGATCCTCAAAGAAGAGGGTTGGAGTGGCCTTTACGGAGGTGAGTGCTCGTGGCGACGCTTCCATCAATTGCAGACGGCAGTAATGTGCGCTCCTCCACAATGGGGCTGACAATATTGCAACCCAGGTATCGGACCTAAAGTCACACAGAGCGTCATCACAGCCGCTTTTCTCTTCGCCTTCAAGGATGCCCTTTATGCGCAGACCGTTAAGGCGAGGAGGGCGATCGCAGCGCGAAAGCTGATATAAGGCGTCATGACCCTCCGCTCACGGCCTTTGATTCGGCCATTGTATGGATCTTCTTGCGAATACGGCGCAGCAAGGGTACGGTATCCTGCCATCATCATTCTTGGGACAAGTCAGGACTGTTTACCTCAAATTCCAAGAAAACCGGTGAGAGGGTATCGCATGCTGGGTTCGATCCTGTTTGCGGTGGAGCTCTATACGATTGCAGGAGGCGAGAGCCGTGGTGAAGGCGTTTGTGTCAATGATGTGGATGTTGGTCGTAGGAAATAAGTGGGGGGAGCGGAATTGAGTTACGGTGAGCATTTTTGGGTTGTTGATATGTGCGGACGAGGCTGGGCGTGGAAGGCAATGGATTGGGAGAGAGAGAGAATTAGTAGCATCACGCGATGTGACGGCTTTGCCCTGTATGGGATGAGGCGAGACGGATGGGGCAGCTTGGTCCTGGAGCACAAAATACGATGGATAGTGCACGATCTTCTGTAGCATTTGCAGATAGTCGCAGAAGGTGGGTTGCTCTATCTTTCTTGAACGAAGTGTATCGCAATGAAAACGCCAGCCTACAGGGCTTTTGGTGAGCCCTCGTGGGCAAGTCTGACAACAGGGCACGCTCGCTCCGTATGAGGCACCGCTGTTGACCTCCTCACGAACAAGTGCGAAGTCTCTTGTCAGCCCCATGGACAGAGCAAATCCTAGAATCAGGGCGGGGTGGTTTCAAACACTAGCACGCTCGTCATGCTCTTGACAGCTGTGCTTTGACATATTCTTCCATCCTTAGGCCGGACTTCGGATTTTGTAGTGAGAATTCGGACTGGAGTTATCTATCGCGTCTCCAATGCCCGCAGGAGTTCTCCATATCGGATGAGTTGTTCCTGACCGAAGTCCCTAAGCCTAAAGCCAGAACACAAGGTCTGGAAATTAGAGCCAAGACGCAGATGCGAATCCAGCCAAGAGAGTCATCGTCGCTCTATATACTCGTGGTTCGGCATCCAGAGCGAAGGTTCCTCGCAGAACGACGCAATAGAAAGCGGTAAGAGAGCCTTTGTTCTCAGAGACGTCGAGGTTAGTTTCTGGCGTTCTCCAAGTTGGGGGTCTGACACAAATCCCAGTGTGTATCAGTCGAGTGACTCGAAGCGTGGTCTGTTCATCAAATCGAGAGCCGGTTCAAGTAGGTGGGTTCGACATCGTCAACCCCTCAGTCTGCTCATCCTTTTCCCAGGGCTTCTTTCTCCTCGAGGTAGAGCTCTGCGTGCCTTGCCCCTCGAGAACGGTGGGTGGGATTTCTTTGATGCCTGGTATCGGCTGGCCGGTGGTGATGAGGTCAACAATGTGTGCGAAGGACGTCGGGTATGGAGCCTGCTCGGCTGACCCTGCCGCTGGAGATGCAGTTGTTTCTGTAGGTGCATTACTCGGGGCCGTCGTAGGAACACCTGGAGCCGTCGTTGTATATGAACCAGATGGTTCTGGGATTGGCGGACTTCGAGTGAGAAAGCCACTGGTACCATTCGGTGCTGGAGGTGCATTGTGTTGCCGCCAGGACTTGTATTGATCAAAGTCCACGGGCGCGTTGAACTTTCTGTGCCATGTCAGCATCCTGCAGAGCTTTGAAAGTCCAATTCGGAGACTTTCCTCGAATAGTAGAAACATCGTGCTCGCAACGTGAGCTCCGAAGTCTGCTCGGGCGAGGCGTTGCTTCCCAGAATGGCTCGGAGACCACCCTGAAACTCCTCGTCCGCGTCCCAGAGATAACGGTCTACTTGCTCATAGACATAGCCGTTTGCTCCGGGGCTGACTGCGGTTGCGGCCATGTCGCTAACCCAGATGAAGAGCGGAAGCCTCGTATGTTCTAGATACCAGCTCCTAGGTCGGACGGGGGGATGTACTTCTTGTGGTACGGTTTGGCAGTAACACCCTTTGCGTGGGTTGCACCGGAGAGAAGAGGAGGACGCACGATCAGAGCAACGTTCGCCCTGAACGATGCTCTGTGTGAGGTACAGCAGTAGAGTACGAGGCCAGGTGAAGCGACTAGGATCACGTGACGAGAAGTTCCGCCGTGGACGTTCAGGTTTGGCGAGAGGGCAAGCAAACGTCTCCTCTCCCACAAACGACGCGGCCCTCTCACGCCTACTCTCCACACTCGCCCGACCTCTCCTCCAACCCTCTTCTCCCTTCTTTCTGCCTTCCTGTCACTGACTCGCTCACTCGCTCGCTCAACTGGCTCCTGCGTGAGGCAAGCCTTCTCATCATGGAGTTCATTGGGTGCGTTCCGCGCTCCCTGTTTCGCGAGCTCAAATTGACTGATGCGGCTCACGCAGATCGCGCATATCTCTGATATCCAAGAGCGACATTCGGTCAGTGCTCCACCCGCCCAGCTCCGTATACTGTGCACAGCTGATCTGTGTCCAGATATGTCGGAACTCTTCACGAAATCAACTCCGATACCTCCACCGTTGCGCTGGAGCAAGTTACCTCGTTCGGCACGGAAGGCAGACGCAACAGCCCAGAAGATGAGATCCCAGGCTCCGACAGCGTCTACGAGTACATCGTGTTCCGTGGCAGCGATGTGAAGGATCTGAGAATTGAGGAGCCGCCAAAAGAGAACAAGCCTCCTCCACCGCAAATGCCGAATGATCCCGCCATATTGGGGGTAAGATACAAGCCTCATCTAACCCAGCACTCCCCAAATCTAGGTGATGAAGCACATCGGATGTAAATCAGTATAACCACCGAGAGCGCAAAACCGTGTGGATATTTTCCGTTGCCTTCCTTCTGATAGATTCAAACCACCCACTATCCGCTTCTGCTCTTTG
>NAJN01001329.1:0-12167 GCA_005059845.1 Cryomyces minteri
GTTCCGCTTCAGCTCTGCGATAGAAATCGACATTCGATTGAGAAAGTCTACAAAAATTCCAATTCTACCCGGCTCCAACTCGTCTAGCTGACCTGCTCGGCTTGTATACGACCCCGAACACTCCCACTCTTCGCGAAATGCCTCCATCTCAGAACGCTCAACGTTTACCCGCAATGCAATGTACAGAACGCCACGCTTCCGCTGCCAGCCAGGCAAAGCCCACTCCAACTTTCCGGCCGACGGGTGCCATGTAACACCTTCCCTCGACGCAGCAGCTTCGTGGGTCAGGCCTTCATCTCGCCCAACATGCCCTCCTCCATGACAACGTCGCCCGGCCCCTTCTTCTCGTCCATATCAACGCCGACGCCGTTGTGCGCCCGCCCGTCGGCCTCGACGTACACCCATCCCCTGACGCCGCCATCACGTCGTAAGATGCGCTCATCGCCCTTGCCGGCACCCACTGGTGCCTCGCCGCCAGCCTCCTCCTCGCGGTCCACAGCGCTCGTGTCCGCAACCTCGAGGTGCCCGGGGGTTTCGCGCAGCAGCTGCAGGATGGCACGTGTGTTGAGGCGCAGGGTGCGCTCTGGCTCTTCGGCCTTGAAGACGCGCTTCGTGACCCAGGGAAACAGGATGCCGAAGTCTGACTGGGAGAGGTGGGCGCTGGTGGCGGGGTAGAAGAGGTGGGGCGCGGGGAAGTTGGGGGACGAGGAGGGCGGTGAGAGAGCACGCTGCGTGTCGCGCAGGTTGCCACTCCATTTGAAGAAGGCTTCGCTGAGGACGCCGAGGACGACGGAACCGCCGGGGCCCGAGGGCGCGTAGGACGGCATGGGCTTGGACCAGAGCCAGGAGGTGGAGGGACTGCGCAGGGGCAGGCACCAGAAGTCGAGAAGGGCGACGGGGGAGGAGGCGGTGATCTGTTGTGCTATGGCGGAGGATGGGGATGCCGTGAACAGGGGCTTGTAGCTCCTTGGTGGGCTGTCCTTCGCATTGTGGGACCAGAAGACACTCTTTGTGAGTTGCACGGTCGTTGCGGCGCCGAAGCTGTGACCGGCCCATGTGATGTGACCCGGTGTGTGGACGTCGAGAGAGTGGGCGAACATGGAGAGAACTTCGTTCCTGTCGCTTTCTTTCTTGCTGTGGTGCGTGCTGTTCGGGTCCAGGTTGTTCACGTTGTCTCCAGCGTCAATCTTGAGCAACGCGGCATGCGCCAGACCGAGCTCCCACGTCCTGATCCTCAGCTGGTCGTCGCGACCCTCATAGACCTCTGGTGAGGCCTGGTGCGAGTACTTCCTGTAATCGACGGTTCGGGCTTTGGAGTGGTCTGTGGCGCGCACGTACTGGATGGGGGAGCTGCCATCACGGTGGTCTGGAGCCACCACGACCATGCCATGGCTTGCGAGGGAGCCGCATATGTGCGAGTAAGTGTTCCTACCGCCGCCGAGGCCGTGGGAGAAGACGACGACTGGCCAGCGTTTGGTGGAGGTGGCAGGTGCGAGGAGTTTGGCGTTGCGGTGCGCGGGTATGGTCATGTAGTAGAGGAGCTGCGGGAAGAAGCTGTGGCACAAGTGTCAGCGGACGTCGCCTCCACCGCCGTGAGCCGACTCACGAGAAGACTTCGGCAAAGGTTGATCCGCCCCCCAGAAAGCGGGCGTAGGCGCTGACGATGTCACGCTGAGGATGAGGGATCCATCGGACCGGTCTCTCGTGACCGGTAGGCTGTTCGCAAGGATAGAAGATGCGGAAGCCGACAGTGGCTATTTCTGGGTCGGGGGCGGGAGCGGGCGAGTTGAGCTCTGAGGCTGCTATCTCGACATCCACCGTTCCCACCTGGTAGGGCCCGGTGTAGTTGGGAAACGAAGGCGTGGGGTTGAGACGGGACAGGAAGGACATGCTGGGGACTCGAAGGGGCATGGATTGACAGGACGGAGGCAGGAAGAGAGGAGTGACTGCGACAGGGAGGCGGGGAGGGAGATGGGAAAGCAAAGAAGTCGAGGGCGATGGAAGAAATGCCCTACCGGTCCGTGACGTTACGTTACGTTACCGGCACCGTTACCGTAGCTTACGTGTTTTCCACCTTCCTCCATGACACGCGACCACCTGCGCCGATGACGCCGGAGACGCCACCGCAGAGATCGCCGGCGACGGGTAGACCCGGCACCGATCTCCGACACGTTACTGGAGCCAGGCGCGATCGGGCAAGATGGCAGAAGACGGCACACGGCAGACACGGCCATCTTCTCGGCCGTCTCTCCTCGTCCTGGGCGTCGCCGTAATCGCCTCCACGCACACTCGTACATTGGTGCTCGAGGAAGTGTGCGCGACAGCCGACCTTTTCGACGTTCGTTGCTTCGCTGCAAAACACGGCGCTGGGACACGTGGATGAGGGCCCGTCTAGCTCTCGACCGAAGCTGTCCGTAAGAGGCAGGCCTACCCGGCGGACTCGCAGCTTTCACGTGTGAGCTCAGACAGCGACGGGAACCAGCAGACGTCAAACACACCTCAACTGCCTCTCAACACCCACGTATGCCGTCATCCAGTAGCAGTATAGCTCCCGCAATTCTCTGCCACCATGATGCGCCAGCGGCGGTCGTCAACCGCTTCCACCAACCCGTCCGACCCGGCGCAGGAGCAAGAGCTAGGGGGCATGTATGACTACTTGGCCAAGATCATCCTCCTGGGCCCCAGCGGTTGCGGGAAGTCGTGCCTACTGCACCGATTCATCAAGAACGAATGGCGTGCCCTCTCCTCCTAGACCGTCGGTGTCGAGTTCGCATCCAAGATCGTCAAAGTGGGTACCGGCCCGCGGCGGAAGCGTGTGAAGCTCCAGGTACGTTCCACAGAACCCAGACGATGAAACAAAAGACGGCGACCATATCGCATCGGTCTTAGGACACTGAATACCGCCAATGCGTTCCAAGCGATCACGAAGGCACGAACGTGAGCAGGTGCCGTGGAGCTACCCAGTGTCCGGCGACCGATGCGACGTTATCGACAACGTCTGGGAACATTGCAGAACTATACTATGCCAAGCTGATGATGGAACGGGTGGTGGGTTCAGCTATGGGACACGGCAGGTACCGAACGCTTCCGCTCTGTCGCAAGGTCCTACTACCGCGGCGCCGCTGGCGCAGTCCTCGTCTACGACGTCTCCTCTCTCGCCTCGTTTAATGCGCTCCCTACCTTCCTAGCCGATGCTCGCGCGCTGGGGTCGCCGCGCCTCGCCGTCCTGCTGGCGGGCAACAAGGCGGACCTTGCAGACGAATACAATGAGGCAGAACAGCAACAACACCACCAGTACGCCCCCGCACCTTCAGCCGCAACGAGCACGCCCCCGCTCTCTTCCTCCCTCGCCTCCTCCCTCGCATCCTCCTACTCTCCCGCCCCCGGATCCAACGGTCTCCCCGCAACGCTTGCCCTCCATGGCCGCGAGGTGCCCCCCGATCTCGCCACATCCTGGTCCGCCTCGGCGTGTACCCCTGTGGCCGTGGCCGTCGAAGTGTCCTCCCTTTCCGGCACCAATGTGGCGGAGCTGTTTGACCGGCTTGCGCGCATAATACTGGCCAAAATCGAGCTCGGGGAGGTTGACCCGGGGGATCCCGCAAGCGGAATTCAATATGGGGCGCCACAGGAGGTGATCAGAGTAGAGGGGCGGAAGGGTAGGAAATGTTGCTAATCTTAGCTGTTAGTAGTAGGCAACGCACGCTCACAGGTCACCCTATCCAGACGTAGGAAGCACAAGGAATTTAGTAGAGCACAGCACTTTTGTCGTCACTATATGAAAGTATCGTAGCTACGTGAAAATCCTCGGGACAAACCCACGCCATCGCGCCTACAAACCAGAGCAAACTAGGCAGAACTATCCCTAACTGTTACAATGACAATCGCGAGGATCACCACGAGAGTCAGGACACACCCAGCGTACCGCGCCGCTTTTTTCTGGCTCTGGCCGAATGCGCCTATCCTCCCATCGCTTAAACTAAGCATGAGGGCATCCAGTAGGCCGTGCCCGTACAGAAGCAGCACAGGCGGCATGATGCAGCACCCAGCGAAGACAACCCACGAGAGCTGCTCCTTGCGCCGGACAGTGGTGATGTCCCGAGACTCTCGAGCGGCCGGGAGACGGTTGTAGGCGCCGGGCTGGTAGAAGTTCTCACGCTGGATGCGTAGGTGCGCTGGATCCGGCCTCATGCTCCAGCGCTGAGCGTGCCGGGCGAACCAGGAGACCGGGCGGGGCCCAGCCGTAGCGGTGTCGGTGGTAGCGTTGCTGATGTTCACTAGCACATCTTGGTCACGTGGCCGCGGTTCGAGGCTCAGCTGCAACATGTCTTTCTGTGCACCCACGGCCTTGCGAGGCGTCCAAGTAGCAGGTCGTACGAGCCTCTCGCTGCTCGAGGTACACTCCGCAGGGGCACACCGGGCGAGCCTCAAGCGATGGGGATAGCGAACACCTCCTGGTGTTTCTGGGTGCTTGAATGCACCGAACTCTGCAAGTTCCTTTGAACTACCAGCGAGGGATTTTGAACTCCTTGAGGCGGGCAACTTCGACCCGCCATATGGCAGAACAGCTGGTGCCTCTGGGCTTACAGAGGCAAGAGATTTTGAAGGGAGAGCGAAAGAACCACTGAGGCTACTGTGGTTTGCAGAGTGAGAGGCAACAACGTGGGTCGAAGCTTGGACTGGGTCAGAAGCTAATGGGTTGGCGTCGTGTGGTACATCCTCAAAGAATGATGTGGAGGAGCGACTGTAGACTACCCCGGTGAGACGCTCAGCTGGAAGGTCTGAAAAACATCCTTCATCATGGCGACGATGACGCGTGGGAGGATACAGAAACCTCGACCAGTCTTCCTCAGTGTGTCCACAGCGGCAAGACCCTACGCCTTTGAAGTCCCAGGCGGAGTTGAGAATGCGGCTGCAGCCTTGACAATGCCACATGGGTTGTGGACCAGGACGCGTGGGCGCATGCTTCGTCTCAGCCCTTCCATTTGGCGATGATGAGACGTTCAAGAGTGGTGGGGATGAGCCAAATGGATGTTCGAGGACTGGAAGTGGTGCAGAGCGACGCTGATTGTCGTGCAAATGCACTGGTAATGGGCGGGTCAGTACAGCACCGTCAAGCAAGCCACTTGAAGGCCGGGCTCGAACGTCTGGAAGGGACTGCACGCTCCAATGGCTCGTGTTTGCGAAACTGTCGTTGATCCATTCGATGACGGTACTGAGGCGAGACCCTTCGGCATCGGTCTCCCAGTCTTCCTGACATTCTCCGTCTGATACGTCGGCGTAGGATGAACGGCGGTCGTCCTCGGGGTCTTGCGTAACCAGGGTCGGTTTTCGTCCGGGAGACGATCCCCTCCACATCTTTGGAATCGTTGATAGGTCTTTAGTAATGTCGAATCTGCCGGTGACGTGGCGCTCTGAGGAAGTGCCAAGCTTCAATGAAAACACTTCCTCCACGTTAGGGTCGCTCGCGACGAACATCCTATCATACATGTGATCCGGATGGTGCTCTGCAGCTACGAGCAGAGAACGGCCATGCTCAACTGATGGACTACTCTTCCCTTGAGCAGATGCAGCAGAAGAGCTGTGAGAGAGATGTAGCAGTTTCCGAGTGTCCGTGTGCGATCCATGGGATCGACTTCCTGCAGAGACCGAGTAGATTTGGCGCGTGGATAGGGAGTCAGGTTGCTGCGGCAGCGGGATGTCTGGGGGCAGTCTTGGTTGAGTGGGAAAATTACGCATGATAGCAGTGCCTGAGCTAGTGTTTGTGTGCTCACTTGCAGCTTCGAGAGCAAAATCAAAGTCGTTGAAACTGGACTTTTTGAGCTCTGCTGGGTCATTGTTGCCGTAGTAGTACGAGCCGATCGTGGTGTCCTCTGCAGGATATGCCCCGTAAATGCCTTCCAACGTACTGTCACCATCTAGCCTGCTAGTACTCGTGCGAGAGCGACGGTCAAAAGCTTGCGCGTTGAAGCTGCCATCACCACTCTCTGAAGAAGCGGTAACGTCAGTGAACATGTCGGATTGGCGGCCAACTTCGGCTGAGCATTTGTGAATAGGGCCCAGGCAACGCCTGCTGGTGCGGATGAAGTTGCTACCGGCCCACATAGAAGGAGTAGCCTCGTCAATCTCCTCAAGTCTTGAAGAGCAGACAGACTCCTTGTAGTCGTGAGTCGATGAATGACCTTTGCTCGTAGACTCACTTTCGTGCTCAAACGTAGGGAGATCTTGTTCAAAGATCGCACCCAACTGAAGTCTTGCAACCGCTGAGGCCTCCGATCCCGCATCGCTCTGCTGACCATTCCGGCCACGTACGGTCGAGAGCGGGATCATCGTTCCGTCACGTTCACCTAAGTGGTTCAGCCCGGCTACATTGGAGCTCGACTTCTTCCCAAAGAATCCGCTGAACGGCCGCCAATGGGCTGAGGACACCTTTTCTTCGAGGGAATTTGGTGCGCCCTTGTGGAGGCTCAGTGGGAGGGGTATTGCTTTGGAGAGATCACCGGACTCAGACTTGTTGAAATTTCCGCAGTCCCGAGAAGCTGCTGTTGCATAGAGGCTAAGCCGATCGGCATCAGGCGTTTGCTGGAGTGTTTCTGGAGCGCCGGATCGAGCAGCAATCGATCCGTACGCAGATTGGAAGTCTTCATAGAGCGGACGAGTAGCAGGCTTGTAGGACGGACTAGATAGCTCTCTCGCAGCATCGAACGTCTGCTGAGAAGAATTCGTAGGACGTGACATGTTGCTCGTGTATGGTTTGCTCAAGAAATCCACGGGTTCTGCAGTGAGGTGAGCAAAGTCGGTCAGATCGTCATCCCCGTCTGCTGGAGTCTCGATCAGGTCAAGGTCAAGGTCAAGGTCAAGCGAAGGCTGAGGGTTCAGTAGGTCGAATGAAGCCCCGCGACAGTGCAAGATCGTCGGCTTCTTGAGTGGAGTGGTTTCGTAGATCGGTTGCAGAAGAGATTGATTGACTATGTTGGTTGGTAAGGGCTGTGGCGTGGAAACAGGGGGATGTGGAAAGCGGTACTTCGAGAGTGTGAAAGTAGAGGTACTGGTGGTTCCAGCGTTCGAGAGAAGGTCGCTGCTCGAGCTTTTGGATATCAGTGGCCTCGTAGACTCTCGTCTGTCCGATCGACAGAAGTCCTCAGCTTCGTCGCCTGATGTACGATGTAGGATGGCTGAACGAGTCCGAGGAGAAGAAGGATGTGGCGTGAAGGAAGATGTAGTTGAGATGGGAGAAGACGAAGAAGCTCTCGAAGGTGGTAGTACGCGTAGCTGCCTCACCGCTCCTTTGAGTTCACGAGACGGAAATTGGAAGAGTGAAGTGGGAGTTTCCGCATAAGCGTGAGACCGCAGTGGGCTTCGTGATGGAGACGGGATCCAGTCAAGCAGAGACAATCCCGAAGCGGCAGGTCTTCTTCTCAATCTTTGATTATTCTTGACGGCTGGTGGACGGGATGTTCGTTGCAACTCCCGATACTCGTGAAGTGTCAGAGGACGTGTACGTGAGGGTTTCGAAGGCGTCGAAGGCGAGCCCAGCGGAACGGGTGCTGTATCGCGAAGAGATGAGGTCTTGGGATACGAGAGGAGAGGGATTAAAGAAGCCATGATGGCGGTTGTGTTCTCCGGGGAGCGAAGTCCAAGTATCTCGACTCAGATGAGAGTATAGGTTGGATTGTCTACAACCTCACGCAACCCATTTGAGGGTAACTTCGCACAACTTCCATTCGCGCCAATCACCTGTGCACGACACATTGTTGAAGCGTAGAATGGCTATGCATTGAGGGTCGTCGGGTATAGCCCGTGCCAAATATGTGTCGTCTGCTTCCGTGCTGTACCACTTGGATCAAGGATAAATCAGCTTCAGTGGTCCTTCCCCTTTGATACCAAGCCAAGTTGGCTAATGCGAACGCAGGTGCAGCACGCTTGGCTTGAGTATGTTCCCAAGAAACTTACAGACCAAGGTAGTCGCTAACTATAAGAACTCGAAACTTGCTAAGACATGGTCGCAGTGAACACACAAGAACGACGAAGACGCTACCGGACGTCGTCGGCGCAAGAGTGTAAGCTGAGCCTCCACTCCCACCTTCCCGTCCATCTTTCACTGCTGCGCTGCCTTTGGTCGCAACTTACAATGCAAGAGCGGTAGACCGAAGCTTCTTCGTGGTCGTACGCAGCTGCCATTGGAGGACCGTCGGCGAAGACAGTTGTTCCGGCTGGCCAATCACGTCCGCAATCTGGCAAGTCGCACCTGCTCGCTCGACGGTGGTCCACATCTGCATGCTTGCCTTGTGCACAGAGACGTCTCTCAAGATTCTCGCAGTAGCCACAATCGAGAGGCGGAGAGGCGGAGAGGCGGAGATACGAACGAGTTGTGATATTGCAGTGCATCGGTCAACAGAGCGCTCTCAAAACCCTGCAAGTTAGACTTCGTTAGCGTGTTGTGGCGCAGTGTTAGCGTCGGCGTGTCCGCCTTCTTGCCCGACCTCACCTCACCTCACTTCCATACGAGGCAAACGGCACATGGGAGCTGGCGCTGTGTGTAAGTTCACCTGCAGTGACCTCACCTTCATTCCTTCGTTCTTCTTCAGGTCGTCACCTGGGCAGAGACAGATTCCACACGGCGAACAGCTTGGAGATACAGCTTGGAGATACAGCTTGGAGATACAGCTTGGAGATATAGCTTGTGAAGCTTACGAAACACAGCTTGCCCAGCGTGTGAGCGGTGCGCAGCCTCGTGCAGGCTGCCTCACTGTTTCTAGCAAACTTTCATATGGCAAGAAAAACGGAACGCACTGTCCACCGAAAGAGAGCGTAACCGACCTCCGTGTCTTGAGGTTGCGACAGGTGGCCTCACTTCCGCTTTACCTCATTCACACTCCGTGTACAGGACTTCTACACTTCAGTACCAGACACTAGTACACGAAGTATTGCTGCGTCAACGGCAGAGTCGTTGCTGGGTCGGCGTCACACACGACTCCGTCAGCTTCGACAGTCTGTGGTATGACTTGACGTCAGCTGCGGCTCACTGATGATTGCGCCTTGCGGGAGCAGAGGATCTCAAAGGGTGAAGGATGTGACGAGCGACTATATCACTTACGTAGCGTTCTGGGTCCACCTTCATCTTCGGCATAGCATCGTTGAACTTCATGTCCTTCTTGCCTATGTCTCTACAATTACGGACCGCCTCCACACGCTTTCGCAGACCGTATTTCTGTATCGTGCCAGAGTCTATCGAAGCCTTCGAAACAAAGGTTATGCTCGTTTGTGGCACCAACGGCGCGAACATGGGCCTCATGATGACAGGCTCTACCGTTGGAATGGAAGCATTCGGATCACCCTGTTACGCGATCAGTAAGTCTTTGATGGAGGGGCTGAGGGTAGGCTGGAGGACGGACCATCTGAGCATAAGAAATCATTCCGCTCTTGATGACAATGCTAGGCTTCACTCCGAAGCTGGCCGGGTTCCACAACACCAAGTCGGCGACCTTTCCAACCTCTACACTGCCAATGAGATGCGCCATTCCCTGCGCTATCGCTGGGTTGATTGTGTACTTGCTGATGTACCTCTTCACTCTGAAGTTGTCGGCATCGGTGCCTTCGTCTTCTTCCAATGTCCCACGCTGCATCTTGTTTTTGTGCGCGGTGTTCCACGTGCGGAGGATTACCTCACCGCATCGACCCATGGCTTGCGAGTCTGACGACATCATGGAGATGGCGCCAAGGTCGTGAAGCACGTCTTCGGCGGCGATGGTCTCGGCACGGATGCGAGACTCCGCGAAGGCAACGTCTTCAGGAATCTTTCGGGACAAGTGGTGACATACCATCAGCATGTCCAAATGCTCATCCAATGTGTTCTTGGTATACGGCCGTGTTGGGTTCGTGGAAGAGGGCAGGACATTGGGATGCTCGACAACAGAGATGATGTCTGGCGCATGACCTCCTCCAGCTCCTTCAGTATGATAGGTATGAATAGCACGGTCCTTGAAGGCAGCGATAGTGGACTCGACAAAACCAGACTCGTTGAGAGTGTCGGTGTGAATGAGACACTGCACGTCGTATTCGTCACAGACACTGCGGATGACAATCAGTATGAGCATAGGGACTCGGATCGATCGGCGTACCTAAGACAGGTATCGATTGCTGCTGGGGTGGTGCCCCAGTCTTCGTGTAGTTTCAAGCCGCACGCCCCTGCCTCGCACTGTTGTTGCAGAGGCCTCTGCTCAGAGTCGTTGCCTTTGCCTGTTATACCGAAGTTCAGCGGCAGCTTGTCACACGCCTGCAGCATCTGTCGGATCAGATTGGCGCCAGGAGTGCAGGTAGTAGCGTTAGTACCGGTACTGAAAGCACGTCAGAAAGAGTCTCGCCCAACCATGGGCAAGTCATACCTTGGCCCGGTGCCTCCACCAAGCATCGTCGTGATTCCAGAAGAGATAGCTTCGTACGCTTGTTGCGGACAGATGAAGTGTATGTGTGTATCAAACCCACCACTTGTAACAATGTCATGTTCGGCAGCCACGACATCCGTACACGAGCCAACAACCATGTTGGGGTCAACACAGTCCATGACGTCCGGATTACCTGCTTTTCCAATTCCAACGATGATGCCATCCTTGATACCAATATCGGCCTTGTATATGCCGGTCCAGTCCACGACCAGAGCGTTGGTAATTAGAGTGTCGAGGCACTCTGCATCCGGTCGACCGCTGGCCTGACCCATACCTTCACGCAATGTCTTGCCGCCACCAAAGGAGCACTCATCCCCATAGTATGTAAAGTCTTTCTCGACTTTGATCCAGAGATCAGTAGCTCCCAAGCGGACAAGATCTCCTGTAGTCGGACCGAACATGCTAACGTAGTTTTGTCTGTCGATGGAGAACATGTCAATGTGTTCGCCGTCCCCATGTGGTTGGGGAACATGAAGGAAGCCACCTTCATGAAGGCGGCGTACAATACCCGCAGCAATGGACTCGTCATGTATGGAACCAGTGGCGATATTATTCCCTCCTTTGATAATCTGGTGACCACCGATCTGTACGAGAGTGACAGTCTTGGTATCGCCAGGCTCAAACCGCACGGACGTTCCAGCCGCGATATCGAGACGGTAACCGTGGGCTCTAATCCTGTCGAACTCCAATTGTGGATTTACCTCGATGAAGTGATAATGCGATCCCACCTAGACGTCTCGTACATGAGCCTGCTATCTCGAGAATCATTGATATAGCTTATCATTACCTGTATCGGCCGGTCGCCTTTACTGACCACCTTCAGCTTTATCCTCTTCCTTCCTTTGTTCATTGTGATTCCGCCCTCCTTTACAGGCACCACGGCACCCGGCTGCTTCTTCGCCTCGTACTCCGAGGGGTCCGTCGGGGGGAACATCTCCTTCGAGGGGATCGGCAGAAAGCTCCCGTACAACGCTTTTTCGAGGTCCCCGTCGTCGGAGCTTATGGGATGGTGAACTGTAACGAGGTAGGTTCCACTGGTGAAGGTGCCCTCGATCTGCAGCTCGGCGAGGGAACTGACGACGGCAGGGAGGACGTGTCTTCGGCCGAGCATAGTCTTGCCGATTGACATGAGATCGGCGACCGTATGGTTGCCATCGCGGACCAGCTGGTGTGGGATTCAGCATTGGGGAAATCGTCGAGCTCTAGGAAGATTCGCACTTCTTGAAGGTTGTTGGAAATCAATGCCTGTTCCAGTCAGCTTGGACGGTCGTTTGGCACGGGTTGACACGTACCACAGCTTCTGCATGATTAAGCTTGACGCCTCTGGCGAGTCTTCGCTGTGCAAGAAGCCCCAGCTGTGAGACGACCAGCTTGTCGAGCTACGTGGGTGCAAACTCACATCAATCGTGGCTCTCCAAGAGACTGAATGTTTGAGCGATGTACCTACTTCTTTGGGCACGAGGTGCATCTTGACAGCTGCCAACTCTCACATACACAGGTAAGGCAACTGGTCCAGAGATGTGAGATGAACGTCTGAGCTTGCGCGTCTCTCCGCGCTCACACAATCGAAAGTCTGTCTGCTTGCACCCCGCCCCGCATCGCATCTCGAACCATCCACAATGGGGAGTGAGGTCTCTCACTATCCCAGCTTATCTCGAGTTCGGCATTTGTGGGGTCATCGCTAACGATAAGGGCCGAGAATTACCTATTCACGGTTCTAACATG
>NAJN01000133.1:0-34903 GCA_005059845.1 Cryomyces minteri
TGAGTGGGAACGTAGTCAATGATGATGGATCTGTCGCCGATCAGTTAGTCGTTCTAGTAGAGTTTCGGTGTGAGACGCCTGGGACGTACTCAAAGCCAATATGAGAGTGGACGAGGATGGCTGCGCAAAACGTGGCGTCCATGATGGGGTTCAGAGATCCAGCGGCAAAGGGGGCAATGGTGAGGGGGACCAGAGCTCCGGCGATCAATCTACAGAACAGTTAGCCCTGTTCCTGTATTAGACGTGTATACGATTGAGGCTCACCGCTCGAAAGTCCAGTGGTAGCTGCCATGTGCTGGGGTGGGGTCCGGAACGATTGCTGCATCATTTACTGCAGCACATGAGCATATGTTCCAACCTTTGCGAGGTGGCATGCCATACTGGTTCCTTGTATGCGTTCTGTAAAGCGTCAGTTTGAATCCCTGCGCGTCTTGCAGTACAGGAGCCGCTTACGAGGTAGCGGGGGAAGGATGGCTTGCCTGCCACCGGCATGGAAAGCCGCTACGCTGTTGTAGCCTGGGAGAGTATTTTGAATCAAGACTGATTGTGGTGCGTGTCGTATCGTAGACGTCGAGGCGGCGTGAATGGATGGGGTAGCGAAGGCCTTGGTAGAGAGCAAGCGCTTGCTGGGAGCGGCGGTGCACACCTGCCGAAGCAGTGAGGGTCGGGCGATCGATGCCATTGTCTTCGAAGTAGTCTGCTGGGAGCCTGCGTCGAGTCTGGGCACTCGTTGTAGTGAAGTGCTACTTGCGAGATGTCGTAGAGCTTGCCTCGGTAATCCGGGGGAGTGTTTGGCCACAACCTTTCGCACAAGACAAAAGTGTCAGCGGGAGCTTGACAAGCTCATTGGCTGTGTACACGACATTTCTTGTCTCGAACATCTTTCGACATCTACCTCACATCACCGTTGACACCGTTCCTGCTCCGCAAGCCCATCCCATCTGACCTGCTCTCTGCCTCACCTCATGGCGTCCCGGCGATTAGCACTCAACCTCCAGCAGAGCCTGCGCAACCGCGCTGCGCTGAGGTCAGTATCGCCGCTCACAAGAGGCCTCGCAACCCCCGTTAGCCATGGAGCAAAGACCGAGAGCACGACATTAGCCAACGGCTTCACCGTAATACCAGCACCTCTTGTTTCGCTCAAGCACCGACTGACGACCAGCGCAGATTGCCACCGAACACTCGCCTTGGGCCCAGACCTCAACTGTTGGTGTGTGGATTGACGCCGGCAGTCGCGCTGAGACGGACAAGACCAATGGCACAGCACACTTCTTGGAGCACCTCGCATTTAAGGTAGGAACCATCGGAATTCGGTACATGGCAATATACTGAGAGATTGCGTACAGGGCACAGAGAAGCGGAGTCAGAGCCAGTTGGAGCTAGAAATCGAGAACATGGGAGGCCACTTGAACGCCTACACATCGGAAAGGCTCTCTGTATAGGTTCGGAATGATTGCATGTCTGACGCTTCATAGCGCGAGAACACTGTATACTACGCGAAGTCGTTCAATTCAGATGTGCCGGCAACTGTCGACATTCTATCGGACATTCTACAACACTCGAAGCTAGAGGAGCAGGCGATTGAGCGCGAGCGCGACGTCATTCTCAGGGAACAAGAGGAGGTCGACAAGCAGCTCGAAGAGGTCGTCTTCGACCACCTACACGCCACTGCCTTCCAGGGCCAGCCTCTGGGCCGCACAATTCTGGGACCGAAGGAGAACATTCAAACCATCTCCCGAAACGACCTGACCAGCTATATCAAGACCAACTACACCGCCGACCGGATGGTGCTCGTTGGCTCTGGCGGCGTTCCTCATCAACAGCTCGTGGAGCTCGCCGAGAAGTACTTCTCTGGCCTCCCCTCCGAGCCACCAACCTCGCAGTCCTCCGCCATCGTTGCAGCCCAGAAGAAGAAGCCCGACTTCGTTGGCTCTGAGGTCCGAATCCGGGACGACACACTGCCAACTGCAAACATCGCTATCGCAGTCGAGGGTGTCAGCTGGAAGGATGACGACTACTTCACCGCACTCGTCACGCAAGCCATCGTTGGCAATTGGGACCGTGCTATGGGCAGCTCTCCGTACCTCGGGAGCAAGCTCAGCACGTTTGTACACAACCAAGGGCTGGCCAACAGCTTCATGAGCTTTTCGACGAGCTACAGCGACACTGGGTATGTTCACGGACCACGAGTCTGTCACGCCGTACTATGCTGATCTGTATTGTTTACAGTCTCTGGGGCATCTACCTCGTGACCGACAATGTCACCCGCATCGACGATCTTGTCCACTTCACACTCCGCGAATGGTCAAGACTGTCGTACAACGTCACCGAAGCCGAGACCGAGCGTGCCAAGGCCCAGCTCAAGGCATCCATCCTCCTTTCTCTCGACGGCACCACAGCGGTCGCCGAGGACATCGGGCGTCAGATCATCACCACCGGCAGACGCCTCAGCCCAGAAGAGGTTGAGAGAGTGGTCGGCCAGATTACAGAGAAGGACGTCATGAGCTTCGCTCAGAGGAAACTATGGGATCGCGATGTCGCCATCAGCGCTGTTGGCCAGATTGAGGGCCTGCTGGATTACGCCAGAGTCAGGAACGACATGAGCAGGAACGTATCATAGAGTGGCAGGGGCGAGTAGCGCGTGGGTTGTGCTGTTCTTTGTAGAGCGTTGGGCCAGCGAGAGGGCTGGAGCCCAGCATTTGTACACTTACCTTGGTCTCTGAAAGACTCTATTACCTGTGACGGAGCAGAGCCTACGATGATTGATCCTGGACCACAGTACATCGCACACGTGCTGAACGACTTGCAAGCAAGACGGATCAGGGCAATGACGGTGATTCGGCCAGCTGTTTTCGCTCCCACACGGTGACCGTCAGTTGTAGATCTGTTCACACGAGAGATCGAAGATCCTCAACACCTGGACGTTGGTCGGTGATTTTTTCCCCGCCTTACTTCTCGTTTTCCCTTGGCGACCCACGTCTTGATGGCGATCGACTTCCGTGCTAGACATGGGTGCTATCATCACGATATCGCCGCATTGCACGGTGTCTTTCTGCGAAGCAGGGTTGGGTGAATGATGACACGGTTGATGTATACGCTGGATCTACGACAGTGCTTTGATATCACTCTCGGGCGACAAGGAGAGAGTAGGACGAAGTGGCAGGCACGCGACGCTGTCTTGCAACGTTCAATGACGCAAGGCCTTCGCGGTCTCACTGTACTTCACATTCCAATAATAACGTGCTGGGGCAGTTGAAGCGCAGCAGTAGTGAGACACCGCCGCGACGCGGGCTTGCATCACACCCAGCCCCGTCGGCGAGTCAGCCTCGGGTGTCTGTGTTGGGCAACGCACCTCACGGTAACTTACCTCAGGTAGGTTGTTGTCCGACGCCGCTGCCGATCTCCTGCTCCCTCGTCGGAGGCAGGCCGAACGGCAAGACAAAGCGCCTGTGCCATGACGCAGTCTCACCACCCTCCACCATCGCAATCGTTCTCGCGGTCACCTCCTCCTGCCGGAGTGTGGTGCGACGGCGGAATGTCAGCCGCTGCAGGGAGAACTTCCTGTAGAATCCTCCGCGACCGATCATTGACACGAGTCGGCCACATCCCTCCAGAAGACCGGTTGCAGTGTCAAACTCGATACTGTGCACTACCCGTGTATGTCTGTCTGCTCGGACTCCGAGCACACCAAGACCAAGCAACAGAGGATCTGACACTTGCAGTGACGCGTGGCAGGGTAAGTTAAGGTTAGGTAAGGTTAGGTAAGGTAAGGTAAGGCAAGGTAAGGTAACCTGATGAACCCCCAAGTTAGTTACCCTCCAACGGTGTTCGTGCGGGAACAACCAGACGCCTGTCACGCTGATCAGCAGTGCTAGCCCAGGTGAGCTTTCCCGACTGTCCAAGCCTTGCAAAGCCGTGGAGCTGAAGTGCGAACGAGTAGACCAGTAGACCAGCCTCGTAGCCCTTCGACACAGCAACGAAGTTTTCGCTATCAGCGGCTCCCATCCGAAAGATGCAACAGCACACACTGCTGTCTACTGAACCGCACGCTGCCGTCTACCACACAGCTTCCCAGGACTATCCGAAGTGAAGGATCGCCGCGAACGGAGACGACTGCGGTTGGATCTCCACAGAGACCCAAGAAGCCTCCAGGGTCCACACCCACCCCACAGTAGCGTCGACGCGCTGCAACTACGGACGGGAGTACACCCTTCTCTCCTGCATCTCAAGATACAGAGTATTCCTCCTTGACCCTTTCTCTGCTGGATTGCCCAGCTCTCTCATAATCTTTAGTCTTTTCGGTCGTACTGCTCTCGCGGCGCTGTTCGCCTCTTCGCGATGATCGAAGCATCCGATATGACGTCGGCCACAACCTCAGTTCCATCCGTAGCGGAACCCATAATAACACCAACGACCGGGCCTGCAGATGCGCGCAGTCTGACCTCCTCGCCAGCCTCGGGCAGCGATGATGGAGCAGGAGCTTCTGCAAAACTTAAGAGGCCTAAGCTTGAGAGCCGGAGGTCAAGTGGCACAATCATAATATCACGCGACAGCCCTCAGACGGAGATGTACGACGAAGAGTACGACGAGGGTGATGCACGAACAATGAGTCCAAGGCGAAGCAGCGAGGATATCGAGAGGTTGGGAACAGGAGCCAGAGACTCTCTCATAGAGTCCGTTCGCCGTCAACCTCTCCGTTCGAAGCCCATTGACGGCTAACATGCTTCACAGACAAGCACGCGCGCTACAAGCAAGCCTCCTCGCTATCGTCGACCGTGTCGAATCAGTGCGGTCCGAACACGAGAAGCTGGAAGGTGGCAATAAGTTTCTGCAATCGTAGGTCTCACTATGCAACACGCGCCCTGCCATCGTCATGTCGCTAAATGGAGACCCATAGATACATCGGCGAACTCATGCAAACCAGCAAGATCACCTCCAGCCGCGCCACAAAGTCTAAAGGCAGGGGTCGAAGTGTAAAATAGCATACACCTCCCTATCTCGACATGGCCGACCGTCCTCCCAATTATTCGCCCCTATCATCGTCTTCGCGCTGTGCGTTCGCCATCATCATTCATACCATCTATTTTTCTTCCATCTCCACCGGCGCAACAACAATACTGCAGCTCCACTTTACCCGTCTTTCAGTTGTACCAGTCAATAACGGCCAACCGATACCAGTATTCCGGGGTTTCGTAATACGAGCATGGCGACGGGTGTTCTATCAGCGGCGCCTGACTGACCTTTTCACTCTTCTTCTCACTCATATCTCACTCGAGTTGTAATATACTTTAATCTCGTTGGCGTTCTTTGCGTTTGGACACAGGTATCGACGCGGGCATGGGCACAGGCATGAGCGGAAGGCGCCCCGGCAGGGCGGTGCTTCAGGATAAGTCATTTCACGCCTCATTAGAGAGTTTTAAAGAAGGGGGTCGTAGGTGGTGGAAGCATGTTGCCCGCTGAGGCACATTCACATATCTAGTGCATTCTGTACAGCAGCGTCCAGTGCCCGCTACTATCTCACGCCGCAGTGTGGAACGAGGTCTTACGACGACCGGGATTAGCCTTTTCCATTCACCCAGTACTTCTCTCTTGAGCCGGGGTTTCCTCACCGCGAACAGCTACGAACGTACATGTTCAGCAGGAGACGGATGGTCCAGCGCGCCAGGTTCGAGTGACTGCTTGATCCTCAGTACTACTTGCTGCAAAACTTTGGCTTCGTCAAAGAGATAGGACAAGTCCGACGCGATTCCCTTGAACTACCGGAGCTTTGAAGTAGAGCAGAACTCTGTGTGAACAAGCGTCTTCGTGCGTGAACGTGCTATCGGATTTCTCCCTTCTGCCAGAACAGCGAGCCCCAAACTCCTCGTCTCCTGATGTGCAGTACAGGGCGAGTTTAATTCCAGGAACGCAGGTTGACCTTGGGTCGAGGGAGGAGATATCAAGCCCTAACACAGGTTAGCGGCGCATGCGGAGCGCCTTCGGAACAGCCCTCCACAGATCCCTGTCTCGTGTCTTCGACCAGCATCGCCATCACGGTCGTCCAACAATACCTCACTGTGGTAGAGGCTGCACCTGAATCGCTCTCTCTCGCGCACCCCCAAACAATCGTAGTCTCTAACACCATCTTCTAAGAAGCATTCTCACTGCCTTGCTAAACCGTGCCGGAAGCCCGTTCGTTTTTCTGGATCCAAGATCCGAATCGTAAAAGTTCGAGATAGTGCGTGCCTCGTTCCGCGTGCTTGCGGAGAGGCAGCTACAGGGCGATATGCCTCCCACCGCCGCAAAAGGGAAGGGGAAAGCGCAGAGCAGAGAACCTCGGCGGTCCCACAGTCGCAACACAACACCCATCTCCACCAACACGGAAGGCTCGTCAGCTTCTGCCTTCGCAACCGGAACATCCTCTTACCTACACACCTCCCTCGCCCAGCTGCTGGTTCCTACAAACACCACCCTCGAGGGCATGATCGATCGCCATGGCAACGCGACCAGTACTCCTTCTGCATCGAGCTTGAATACCATGGAAGAGTCGCTCCGCACAAACATACTAGCGCACGTGAAAGCGCGCGGAGACATCTGCGATCGCGGTATGCGAGAGCTGGCAAAGAGAAGGAAGGAGCGCATGGAGATCGAGCGTGAGAGGGACTTGGGTCGCGAAAGACTGGAGCGCGAGAGCGAGGAGAAGCGCGCCAAGATGAAGAAGGCTAAGAGCTCGCTGAAGAGGGAAAGAGAGGAGGAGAGGCCAATGGCGGTGGGTGCACATGGGGTTGCTAGGCAAGATGGTTTGGGTCTCAAAAAAGGTAGGTGCTTCCACCGTTCTCTCCGTATCCGAGGGCTGCGGGTTTTGGATGTGCCTCTTGGACGGGCGATCCATGTCGAAGGTATACACGACCATTCAAGGGCAAAAGAATACTGTCGTGGACGCCAGTCAGTTGTGATACCATCATACCGGTGTGTTTGTCAGAACCGGAAAAACAGCTACGAGGACAAGCATTCGCAATCTCTATGAGCAAGCCAGTACCAATGGAACGGCTTGACGGTGATGACTTGAGAGACACGCCGCAGCGCTCTCTTACTCCTACCTCATTGCCGACTCTTGAAAGCTCCAGCGATGCCGTGAACTATGAGGAAGTCGAAAACATGCCACGTTGTGTTCCTCACAGCAACACGGTTGAAGGATACAGTGCAATTACCACCACTGTCAGTGCCTCAGCTCCACGATCATCCAGTTTGAATACAACGAATCCCCCGTCAGCTGTTGGGGATGGTCTGGAACCGCCAGTACCCGCGGAATCTGATGCGCAGCTCCGCAAGCTTCTTGAGGACTACGGGCCACAGTAAATTCGTGACAGCATCACACGCTTCAGTTGGACAGTCACCCAGGAGGTTGCCCTCGTTACTGGCTTGGCTCTCGCTCCAAATGCCAGATCTCGCTGTAGATATAAAGAGCTTCGAAAACTACACGGCGACCGTGGCACTGTCAGTGAGACCCTCAGTGAGAGGACCGGCCCCCAGTTAAAAAAACAAAGGACGGGAGCTGAAGACGCATTTTTTTGTTTGAAAAACCACTGGACGATACCAGTCGGCCTTCAGGATGTCGAACCTCGGGTGGCCAAGCTTGCCATACCTTACGAGTCACCAAGGAGGAGGGAGACCCGTTCTAGTACGAACGCTTTCGAATTTCTCGGCAAAGAGACGGTGGCTCCACCGGCAATCCTGCTTCCCCGTATGCAGAGCTAGGAGTCCTCAAACACCAATTGCACATGGAGCTCCTTCAAAACGACTTCATCGCGCTCTGAAACGGTCATCAAGTTTTTCATATCACTACGTCGAGTCGCTAACAATTTTCTTACCCTTCAGATGCTTCATCCTTGCTCTCATCCCCAGTGTCTGCAGTGCCGCCCGCAGCTTCCACAAGCGTCATCGCCAACGACTCTCCAACCTCACCAAGCAACTCGGAGAGCTCTCATCAGCCCCCTCCGGCCCCAGCGGTTCCACAGCACTATCTGTTCGGCGCAGACCCATCGAAGTTTCCCGACGATACAGTGTACCACATCCGCGAATTGACCCCTGACATGACAGAAGAGGAGAAGAAGGCCATTCTCTGCGTGTCTCATTATCCTCAGAGTGACCTTCACGATCTGATGCCAGGCACACCACCAGATAGAGACTTCAGCAATGGGAAGGTGCCGAATCAGGTCAATTTCGAGGCGTTCTCGAAGTACCTCGAGCCGTACATCCGACCACTGACCGAAGAGGATATTGCTTTCTTGAAGGAAAGGGTCAGTAAAGTCCGAGCGCCATTATATGCATCTGGACTGACGTATTCAGGGCGATCGAGTCACACCGTACGTGATGCCTCGCCGTGGTGCGCGACACTACAAAGAGATATGGGCCGAAGAAGACGGCGCCATGGCCATCGATCTACCCAACCAGAACGATCTCCCTCCCAATGAACCGCGCGGCAGCATGGAGCAGATGAGTGACGACGTCGCCGAGACGGATGAGATCTCCACCGGCCCAGTGCTTGCCCGCCCCCTCGCCACCATGTGCCACACCTCCAACCCGAACAGCACCTCGCAGCTCCACAACGGCGACACCGACGTCGCCGACACAGACAACCCGGAACAAGCCACTGACGCGATAGCCGCCGAACCCACCTTCCGTCCCGCAACTCACATGGCCGAGACCTCGCAGCCCGGCTGGAAACCACCCCCGACGCCCGGGCCTGACTACGCAACCATGGACGAGCGGCTGAAGCTCGAGCTCCGCCACATCGGCTTTCTCTCCGACTCGGCCGAGCCGGACTACGACGGCCACTACGACGACGAAGTGGCGGCGCGCCTGCGCTTCCTGCAGTCGGAGCTCAAGCGCGTCTCGGCGCTCAACGGCGCTCGGAAGGCGCGGCTCCTCGAGCTGGCGGAGGAGCGCATGGCGGGCCAGGAATACGGCACCATCGCCGACGACCTCGACAACCAGCTCAACCAGGCCTACCTCAAGCGCAACCGCAACATCGGCAAGGGCAAGAACAAGACGAAGCGGCCCGGCGCCGGCGGGGCGGCTGGGGGCGCGGCCGGGCCGGGCACGGGCGTGGGGGTGAGCAGGCAGAGCGTCGGTGAGCCGATCCGCCAGCTGATGGAGCGGAAGAGGGACTGGAACGGCATCATCGGCCCCGTCGTGGGGTTTGGCGCTGCGAGTATCCCGAAGGAGAGCGTGTTCGACGAGGAGAGCATGGCGCGGCTGATGAAGAAGGAGGAGGAGGGCCTGATGGAAGTCGAGCAGTAGGGCGAAGTGGCGTCGTCGGGGCTGGTTCGCCGGGAGGTGCTGCGGGATGGCGTGGGAGGGGAGGGGGTGGGACGGGGTAGGGAGGCTTTCGTGCTGGTGTTTCTGGGCGTGAGGGACGGCGTATGGCGCGATTCGGAGCGTGATACCCACGACTGATACAAACCCGTCTTGTTTTTCCTTGCTCGTCGCACTCGCACGTGCCACAGGAGCGCCGTCCAGGAAACCGCATAGATCGCAGGACCGACGCTCCTCGGCGTTTGCGCGATACCGCAGAGCCGCAGGACCCGTTGACTCTCGCGCCCTCATTCCACGAGCAGAGGCGTTCAGACGCGGCTCTCGGCCTGACGCAAAGGTCGGACCTAGAGGTCTGTCGTGTTCGTAGCGACCGACAATACAACACCTCCGAGCGGTTTTGCGCACGAGTGCCGAAACCCGAAACAGAACCACAAAAACTAAATACCCGACTCGTTGCCCACTCCCAGGCGGGATCCTGTGGGCGTTAGTGAAGGCGCTACTGCGGCTTCTGGTGGAGGGGATGCCGACGCACTGATTGGGGGACGGAAAGGACGGTTGTGGCAAGAGAGGAGAGGAGAAGAGAGGAGAGGAGAGGAGAAGAGAGGAGAGGAGAGGAGAGGAGAGGAGAGGAGAAGAGAGGAGAGAAAAGAAGAGAAGAGAAGAGAAGAGGAGAGAAGAGAAGAGAAGAGAAGAGAAGAGAAGAGAAGAAGACACGTGCGGGAACGAGAAAGAAAGAGGAGAGGAGAGGGCAGGCGACGATCCCATGTCACTTCCGAGCCGCGAGTTGCTCGTGCGTGGCCAAGTGTAGAGCACAGAGGAGCGGAGCGCAACGGAAGTGTGCTAGTGTGGGCGTGGGTGTTAGCTTACCTTTAGGACTTCGAGAGAGACACAACGACGAGGCTGTAGGAACGGCGAGGGTGTGGAACCGCGCGGCAAGGGCGTGGTGGCGTCGTAGCGGTCGGATCCGAGACGCTGGCATTTCGGCTCTGGGGGGGGCTCGGGACTGCGACCCTCGCGGCACTGGACACACACTACTAGGCGGGAACGACGCACCGGCTGCTGCCGTGAGCGTCGCGTTGCTGGGCCACGGATTGAGTGGTGCTCGGTCTGGGGTGCTGGGCGGTGCAGGGCACGATCTACGAGACGGACGCTCGACGGATCTCTCAAGGAGCTTTCTGCGCTGCAGGTGACGTGTTTGTGCGAGTGTTTGTGGTGAGACACATCTTGCGGTGCATGTGGGACGCTCGCTGGAGCCCGCACAGCGGGATGGTCGCACTGGAATGGGTCTTGCCGTGGTTGGCAAGGGGGAGGAGAGAGAGACAACGGAGGACGAAAGAGTGGAGCGAGAAGTTCTGGTCCGGAGCACACGGAGACAGAGGAAGGCAGGGAAAGCAGGTTCTTTTTGTAGGCTAAGTTGTTTGGACGTTTGAAGAAGCAGCTAAGGCATAGCGTTCCGCGACTACCTCGCCGATGAACCCTTCCCCACCATATCAATCCGAGTGCACTCCCGCCAAAATCTAATCACGACCGTGTTTGTTCTGGAAGCTGAGGAAGAGAAGTTTACTCGGCCTTTGCATCCTCTGCTGCGGGAACGTCGGCGGTGTCCTTGGACTCGGGTGCGGCGCTCTCGCCGGTTGGCTCGGCCTCGGAGGAGGTCCAGAGGGTCTGAAACACATCAGCTCGAGTGCGGTGACCACGTCTGTTGGAGTACGTACCAGGTTGTCTCTCAGGAGCTGCATGATCAAGGTGGAGTCCTTGTAGCTCTCCTCGCTCAGGGTGTCCAGTTCTGAGTGACATTAGAAGTGTTCCTCTCTTCGTTGCAGGTATCACTCACCAGCAATGGCATCGTCGAAAGCCTGCTTGGCGAGGTGGCAAGCCTGGTCGGGCGAGTTGAGGATCTCGTAGTAGAAGACGGAAAAGTTGAGGGCAAGACCGAGACGGATGGGGTGCGTAGGCGCAAGGTCGGTCTGAGCAACCTCGGTGGCGGCCTTGTACGCCTCCAATGACTTGTCGGCGGATGTCTTGCGCTTGTCGCCGAGAGCGAACTCGGCGAGGTAGCGGTGGTAGTCGCCCTTCCTGCGGTGCGAACACCCGTCAGCATTACGTCCGAGATGTGCTACAAGTTCGGTGAAGCGCACATCTTGTGGTAGAAAACCTTGGACTCGCCGCTCTGCGCGGACGGAATCAGGTGCTTGTCCAAGACCTCCAGGATGTCCTCGCAGATCTTGGCGAGCTCTGCCTCGATCTTCTGGCGGTACTCCTTGATCAGGCCAACCTGGGTCTCGTTGCCCTTGGACTCCTCCTTCTGCTCGATGGAAGTGACGATTCTCCACGAGGCACGACGAGCGCCGATCACGTTCTTGTATGCGACTGATAGTAGATTCCTCTCCTCGACGGAGAGCTCTTGGTCGGCCGAGGCGACGGTCTTCATGTTCTCCACCATCTCTGTTCACGTGTGTCAGCCATCTGCAGTGGGTGTCGCGGGAATTTGACGCGCTTGCCTTCGTAGCGCTCGGCCTGCTCGGCGAGCTTCGCCAGGTAGACTGAGTCTTCGTAACCCATTGTGACTGGATGTCTACGGAGAGAGAGTCAGTTGTTTGGTTCTGATGTGTTTTACACGCGTTGTTTCGGCACCGGCTGCGTGGTTGTGTGGTAAGACAAGACAGGAGTAGTTTTGCGGTCACCGCAGATCGACAAGAGTCGTAGGCGCGTGAATATGGTGATGTTGTCAAGTGCTTAAATCCGAATGGCCCAAGAGCACCGTGATCGAAGGCTTCTGCACGAGGAGAGCACTCGGTCTGCGGCCGAGGAAGGCGGTGGTGCGATCGAAGGTGTACGTGTCACGAGGACGAGGCGCAGTCGCGGCGGCCTCAGTCGCAAGCTGGGCTCCGGTCGGTAGGACTTCGCAGAGAGCCAGCCGCTTCCTCGATATCGTGCCCACCGGTGCTGCGCTGGTTCGATGGCCCGGGGGTTGCGCGTCTCGCTCGTGGGTGTTTGAAGCGGTTCGCGATGGCGGGACGTTGTCCTCAAGGTGCCGGCACAGGGCGGTGGAGATGACGAAAAGATAGGGACTTGGGGACCTCACCTGTGGTTGTGCGTAGGAGTCGACGGACGGAGTCGGGTGTTGGGTTGCAGGTAGCTGGGCAGCAGGCGGACGACAGCAGCGACACGGGGTCTCGAGGATGGAGGAACGAGGAACGAGGAACGAGGAACGAGGAGCGAGTAGGGCTTGCGTGGAAGGGGATGCGGAGATTGTGGGTGCTGGCCGTCGTCGTTGAGATTTGGGCCAGTACGGGCGTCGAAACGGACCGCTTTCGCTTAATACGGTCGAGCGTGACTTCCTGGTCTTGCGCAGCCACACGCACCAACGAGGGAGGGTGTTTTGTATTTTACGCGAGCAATACCGTTGCCTTACAAGCAGCATAGTCCAGCATCGCCAGGTATTGTACGCGCGCCATACCGTTACCTTACACGCAGCACGGTGCAACGTCACAGCTCTCCTTCTTCAGCTTGCAGCTCGAGATGAGAGGCATTCCAAGCAAGGAGCACATGCACTCGACCACTTCTCTTCTCGTTCCAGCGTGTGGATGGAGTGAAGCAGGCCGGTCTCGTTCTTGTCCGCCCAGGCACACGGGTGAATTGGTGGTCTTCCTGTTAGCAGCCACGGTTCTACAGCACCACACAGCACGCAGAACCCATTCGTCCACGGTGCTTCC
Source organism: Cryomyces minteri (assembly GCA_005059845.1). NCBI lineage: Eukaryota > Fungi > Ascomycota > Dothideomycetes > Cryomyces > Cryomyces minteri. Next base: position 13,014 of record NAJN01000133.1, read on the forward strand.
TTGCAGTGAAATCCACCCCATCACATGCCAGACGCCATCGCTGCCGGGGAATCGCAGCGTCTTGAGCGAGGCTTCCGAGTTCGTCCAGCACGTGACCCATCGGGCATCGGGCATCGGGTGATCCTACGTACTCCAGTCCGCTCTCCAAGCCCAGGCTGCGACTGATTGCAGTAACGACACCACCAACGACCCTCCCACCACCCCATCTCCAGACATTGCTCGAGAAAGCGCCTGCACTCGTGAACATGAGTCGCTTCGCTCCCATTGCCCGTGTCGTGCGCGCCGCTCGCCCAACAGCCGCAGCACGCTTCTCCACCTCCGTCAGAGCCATGGCAGGCGAGACTGGCGCGCCCCGGTCCGGCGGCGCGGCTCAAGCGTGAGTGGTTTCCACACCGTACTACCCCTCGGACAACCAGCTCGTCCTGCTGACGGGCGTGGCGGCACAGCGATGCCTTCACCAAGCGCGAGAAGGGCGCCGAGGACCTCTTCATCCGCCAAGAGGAGCGCACCAAGTACGTCCAACCCTCGCCGTGGCCCTCGTGGAGCAGCTGTGCTGACCACATTCCTCTTTGACCAGGCTCCTGGCTCTCAGGGAGAAGCTGAAGCAGCAGAGGAAGCACCTCGACGAGCTTGACAAGCACATGTACGTTTCCCACGCTGCTTTTGACGCCTGCCCGCCCGCCGTCGTCATTCCGCTGCACCAAGTTTCTGTACGCGTCGAGTGTACACGGCCTACTTCCACTTCCCTATTGTTCGCTTCTCTTGGGACACCAGCATGGAGAGTCGAAGAGCATTACTGACACATCATCACAGCGATGACCTGACGAAGGAGCAAGGTGGCGAGCACAATTAAGGACGCGGAAGCCGAGTGACGGGGAGAGCTGAACAACGCGGACGTAGCACGTCGTATATTCCGAGACAGACACGCTTATTTGCACTGCTTCACTTGGTGCCTGATGTAGTATCCGCGTCTTCCCATCTCATCGAATGCTTCGCCATGGAACAAAATTGGAGCAAATACAGCAACCAGTATTGATTTTTTTGGAGACAACTGAATAACACAATCGGTCCATATAAGTCTTGTGCACACTCTTGTATCGAAGCTACTCGCCAGTGACACTTTCCACGACATCCTCGTCCACCGCGTATCAAACCTTGGCTAAGAGACAGGCCGGTAGCCACAGCCACGTTGGCGGCGTCTCCTCTCCCCGTGCGTGTCTCGTTCTTCTCCACCATCTCCGTCTCGGTCTTGTCATTCTCCCCTCTCCCCAGCTGCCGTCTGCACTTCGCTGTCCCCAGTCGTGCGTCCAAGCGAGGTGGGTGGCACGCGCGCGTTGAGCGTGCGAGTCGAGCACGCGAGCCGCAACAGGAGCCGTGCGAGATCCGCAGCTATGCGTGGCGGAGGCCTCGGCTTCGTGCTCTCAGCCGCTCCGACGCCGGCAGACGACGCCCAAGGGCTACCGAAAAAACCGTGTCTACGCTACTCTCCTGCGCCGGAAAGATCACCATCCCATCCCGTCCCATCCTGCCTCTTGCTCTCGTGCGATGACAAACCGACGCTTTCCAACGTCTCAGTCCGCCGCCCTTGCCTGCCCGTCCTTCATCGTTTCACTTCTTCCCAATCCGCATTCCCGGCCGCACCCCGTTCCACCCCTCTCGCCCTCGTCGCTCCATCATTTCCGTCCCAAGTAGCTCCGGTAGAAGTCGTCCGCCGCGTCTCCACCGAGTCCGGATCTAGCAGCCATCGTGCCTGCGCCGCCGCGGCCAAGACGGATCCGCGCGCCCTCGCTCTTCGCAGCCTCGACTTTCGCCGCCAGAGCCGTGGCGGCGGCGTCGATCTGCTGCAGTTGCGCGAGGTGCGAGTTCAAGATGCGGACGATGTGGGAGAGCTGTTGGGGTTGTGTGTGTTAGTCGATGACCCAGGGAAACGTGTGGGCCGGTTGTGCAGTTGGGACGTAGACTTACGGGGTCGTCGGGCTTGCTTGTCTTGCTGATTTTGGCGCTCGCGAGGTTGATCTCTTCGATCATGCTCGTGAGGTCCCTGCCCATCTCGCCCAGGCGCTCTGAGAGGCGTTCGGCGAGTTTGTAGCTGGAGTTTTGTTAGCGTCCTTGCTATGTTTCAAGACCCTCTGGATTGGGCGTCATTCGTATGTGGGTATGCACTCACGTTCTTTCTCTTTCCTGATCGACGCCTTGAAGTCCCTCTCCACCCGCGCCAGCGCCCAGTCGATCCATCAGATCGTCCACCTCCCTCTCATATCTATCCAGCCACTGCTCCAACTCTTCCTGCTGGCCCTCGACGTCGCTCAGCTGCCGCTCGACCTCCGCAGTGTCCCGTTCCGCCTGGAAGGTCTTGCTGTACAGCTTGCTGATCTTGTCGCTGTTCTCAACCAGCATGCGATCCCACGCCGCCACCTTCTCAGCTTGTGACTGGAACTCTTTCTGATACGTCGAGAGGTCGGATGCCCAGCGCGTTATGATCTCATCCATCGATTTGTTCTTCAGACGAGATTGGGGCGGCGGTGGTGGGCCAGCCGTTGAGGCGGCAAGATTAGGCGCGGTCGTAGTCGAAGCTGCGGGTCCGGAGGTTGTCGGTTGGGTCGTGAATGAGGTTTCTGCAGGCTTGCTGGCAGCGGTGCCGAACAAGCTGGCAGCAGGCGCTTGAGTCGAACTGGTAGCACCTGTACCTGGAGCAGTCGTTGTCGCTGTGGCAGTGTCTTTTGACTGACCGAGGGCAGCGAAAAGGTTCGAAGTTGGAGCGGCCGAGGAAATTGGGGTGGCACTGGTGATTTGCTGGTTAGGTTGGCCGAAGAGGGTCGAAGCCGGGACGGTAGATGATGCGGGTGCTGATGTCGAAGCACCGGCCTCCTTTTTCTGATTGAGAATGCCGAAGAGGCTAGATGTTGGAGCAGCAGAGGTCTGGGTAGGAGCTTGGGGTGTAGCGCCACTCTGTATCTCGCCAAAAAGTGGCTTTGCGCCGGTGTCGCTGCCCGGGGGTTGAGAGGTTGACGGTGTTGGTGAAGGAAAGCTGAAGGTCGGTTTGCCTGCCGGAGCGGACTGGGGCTGTGAGGAACTGGTGCTGCCAAGGCCACCGAGCAATGGCTTGGAGGTTGTGGGAAATGTGAAACTACCAGTCTTCTGCTGTTCCTGCGCTTGCTGACCTGCAGGCTGAGCAGGAGATTGCACGGCGTCTGTGCTTTGATTGTCGCTTTGTGGTTTGTTCAGGTTACTGAAGAATCCGCCCGATTGCTGCGCTGGCTGAGCGCTGCCAAACAGTGAAGGTGTGGCTTGTCCGGACGCAGTCGTGTTCTGTGCGTTCGCAGGCTTCTGGCCAAATAGCGAAGGCGTCGACTGCCCCGGAGTCGCTGTGTCCTGGGTACCGGTGGGCTTTGCGCCGAAGAGATTGCTTGACGAGGACGCTCCGCCGCCGAACATTGTTCCTGACGTAGATCCGGGGTTTGATAAAGGTTTGGCGCCGCCCCCAAAAAGATTGGACACAGGTTGTTGTGTTTGAGGCGCACCAAACAGAGAACTGGTGGCAGGTCCACTCGATGGAGGAGGCCCAGCCGGCGTGGTGGAGATATTGGCGAAGGAAAAGCTAGGCTTGTTGGTAGCCGGAGTTGATGACCCGCCTGGAGCAGAAGAGGCGGTATTGGAACCCGGGCCGAAGAAGGGTCCACCAGTGGTGACTGCTGGAGTAGACGTACCACTGGCAGCAGACGAAGTGGTATCGTTGTTCGATGCTAAGTTCGAGAAGAGGCCACCACCGCTAGGCGCAGCGCCAGTGCTGGCACCTCCTCCGAAGATGTTCGACATTGCAGGTGCTCCAGACGTGGCAGGCGCGCTCGTCTTGTTCGCATCGGACGATGCTGCTCCTGCTGGCTTGCCGAAACTAAATCCCGTACTGCTCGCTCCTCCACCGAAGAGACCACCCACTCCGCCAGTCGTCGAAGAGCCAAACGCGCTTCCGCCTGTGGTTCCTCCTCCTCCAAACACCGACGGCTTCCGCACTCCTCCTGCTGATGTGCTTGCGGCTCCGAACAAGCTCGGCGCGCTTGAAGCTGGCGTGTTTTGGTTGTTTTGGCCGAACAGGCTGTTGGACGTGTTGGCGGTGCCAGCGGAAGCCGTTCCAAACGGCGAAGAGCCCGCGGCACCGCTGGTAGACGACGTGTTGCCGAAGCTGAAAGAGGGCTTTGGCGGGTCCGCCATGCTGCAGAAAGGGAGGAACGATGGTGTTACGTGGTGCCTGCCTCGCGGGTCAGTACATCAATCTAACCGGAAGCAACATACACAGCTCTACCCTCAGCGCAGAGTTGGAGATGGGAATTGGAGGAGCGTGTGCGGTGGCGACGAACGCAGCTGCTTGAAGCGATCTCGGTGTCGGATGGCTGTGAAGGCTTCTGGTTATACGTGAAGCATTAATTTGTCCGTGAAACAACATTCATCAAGGACGACGCGCAAGGCTACAAACAGAGCCGTTGTTTCGCCGACGCGCCCTAGCCCTGACCCTAACCCTGGCCCTAACCCTCGCTGGACGTGGGGGAAGCGAAGCTCTCATCCCTGCGCACAACACCTCCAAGCTGCAGCACGCTGTACCTTACCCTCTGTAACCTTGCACGGAGCGAACGCCGAGTGGAGATATCACCACCACACGACTGGACACGGAAAACCTCGACATACATACAGTGGCAGAAGAGAGGAGGCAATGGCTGGCCTAGCACCTCCGACTGTCGAGGTGGAAGATCCAGGTGCTCATGAGCTTGGTGACGAACCCACGGCCCTACACATTCCATTCTCAGCCGACTAACACAATGCTCTAGACTCAGACGAAGAGCACTTCTCAGACGCCTCAGAGGGTCACCACCCGCATCCTCCACACCCTCGCCGCGGGAAGGCCGCCTCTCCCATCCCCACCACCCGCGTCGAGCGTGTCGACGACCAGCCCGCTCACGGTGAAGTCCCCGGCACGGACGCCTACAAGATCAGAACCCAAGACGCTGTCCCCGACGAGCTCGAAGTCGTACCCGAGGGCACTCGAAGTCGCAGTAGCTCGCGCTTGTCCGCTGAAGATAGACCGTCCACGCCCGGCGGCTCACCAATCCCCAAGTTGGTGGTCGAGAAGATCGATCCAGAGGTGCCGAGCTATGGCGACGAGCCGGGCACTGTTGCCCACGAGATGCGACTGGCAGACGCCGAACCGGATGTAGTGCTCAAAGCGCCCGAAGTCTCGAGACAGAAATCGGAAGGTTAGTGCTCGCTTTTCTTGCCGGGCGCGCCCGTGAGCATTCGTTTGACGGAAGAAGGATCGCCAACTGCGGAACACAGATCTCGATCCCGAAGCCCGCCAGCTCGCGAACCAGCGCACAATGGAGAAGTAGGGAATAGAGCTGCAGACGACCCCTATGCGTATGACGAGAACGACGATGTCGATGACGGAGGGGACAATGGGGCGCCCAAGGACGATGATGGTGGGTTCGGGGATGACTTTGACGAGTTCGAGGAGGGTGGAGCGGACGATGACTTTGGCGACTTCGATGATGGGTTTCGAGAAGGGGTCTCTGAAGCTGTTGAAGTCGTTCCCGAGCCACCACCTCCTGTTCCTGTCCCACTCTCTCTTGTAAGTAGTATGATCCCGTTTGTAGAACCCGTAGCAACTCTCTCTCGCTTCTTAACATCCCTTATCGTGGAACTTTTCTTGAAGCGCCTTGAAACTGAAGCTAAGTATTACCACAGCCACCGCTTGACTTCACAGCCCTCACCACGCCCGCGGCCGTCCAATCCGCTATGCAACCCTACCTCGATTCCCTTTTCCCCGACCTTCGCCACATTTCCGAAACCGCCCAACCATCGTCCGACCCGTCGCTCTTCCTCTCTGACCGCACCCTCTCCCTTTGGGCCCAACTCACAGCCCCGCCCCCACTTCAACCGCCCAACTGGCTGCGCTCGCGCATCCGCCGCCTCTTCCTCGTCTCCCTCGGCGTGCCCGTCGACCTCGACGAGATTCTGCCCAAGTCGAAACAAAAGAAACTCGTGCTGCCCAGCACCCTGCCCGCCGATCTTTCGTCGCGGCCGTCGTCTGGCAACCAGGACCGCGTCAATGGTCGACTACCTGGAGGGAAAGCCGACGGCAATGCAGATGCGGACAGAGGAGTGACGAGAAGCGGACCGCCACCGCCTCCAGCCTTCGACACCATCTTCGTCCGCCGTCTCTGCGCCACCACCGCTGCCGCGCTGTCGAACACGTCCGACGCCGAGCTCAAGCAGCACGTGGCGCATCTGGAAGCGCTGATCAAGACTGCGGCCAGCGTTCTCGAGTACTGGCTTGTAAAGACTGATGGCGCGAGGAAGGAGAAGGAGATGCTGGAGGACGTTATTGAGAACCTCATTGTGCATGCTAGGCGCGCGAGGGGTAGTGGGGGTTGGTTTGGGTATGCTTTTGCGGTGAGGAGACGCAAGGGGGTGGAGGGTAATGTCAGTTAAGGAGATGCAAGACAATTCGGGCGTGACAAATTGGTCGTGGTTCACTGACAGTGCGCCAATTGTACTGATACGCTTCCTTTTATGTAGCCTCTGTCTACCTATAAAATACCCTGTACCCTTGGCATGTCTACACTTTTGACCTGGCAAAGAACAAGACATTAATGCTGGCCACGTGTCTTGGACCTGAAGCATCCGCTTTGCACCTATTGCTGTCCAGAGACTAAGCTGTCCGCCTGCATTCACAATTGTACAGCTACGCTGTTACTCGAGCTGTCCAGGGTTGATTCCACCTTCTACACAGCAGCTCACTGACCACTTGCGCCTTCAGCTGCTATCGGACACCGTGCCCAGACACCAACATCTGAACGCCCATCAACTCTATTCTGGCCCACCCCCAAACGGCCCAGGTTACTACCCTTGGCCCCATGCTATACCAACGTACAATCCTGGGCTAGAGGGGAGGTTGCAGAGTACGGTACAACAGAGTGTGAAAACCGAGGCAGCTCTACTGAAGACCGCATCAGAGGATCGTGATGTAAAGCGGGGCTGGGCGCTGGAGGACAGGCTGATGAAATTTCTGTTGAAAAAGCTTAATGAGCAACTAGAGGATTCGGTCGACGAGAAGCTGGACGATTTGCTGGATGAGAAGCTTGGGGACATGCTTGAAGAGAAGCTCGAAGCCAAGCTCGAAGCGCGGCTGGAGGGGATGGTCGACGAGAAGCTCCAAAAGAAGGTGATTGAGAAAGTAGGAGAGAGCACAGCAGGGGCGGTAGGAACCCATCTGGACGAGACGAGGCTTGAGGAGTTGTTGGAGGAGTAAATGGAGGATTTGCTGGACGAGAACCTGAGCAGACGCCGCGGAGCAAGGAATGGTCGAGACGGACGATCGTCTGCGTGGAGCGAACTCAGACTCAGCCTGAGTATGCTCCATGGTTCACCGGATCTTCGAGACGTCATAAATGCGGCAATCAATCGCGCCAGAAACCGCGCTGCGTATGCAGCCATGGCTGCTGCCCGCCAGGCTGCGCCTGCGCCAACACCAGCAGCTCACGCTCACTCAAACGGTAGGGCAGCGAGGAGCACAGTCGATCGTGTGAGGGCTCCGAAAGCCGCCAATGCAGTCCAAGGAAGTGATCGGCCAAGCGCACGACAGCCTACATCAGCGGCGGCCACAACGAGCACGCACACAGCTAAACGCCCAGAGACTCATGCTGTCCAGCAGCCTGCGCCAGCGGCAGGCGTGGCTGTACAACCGGCCTCACGAAACGACGAGGTGGAGTCCAATGTCAAGCCCGCGAACCGCAAACGACCGCACGACGGCCAGCATGGCGAGCCTGCACAGACCCCGTCGCGCAGAAGCTCACGCAAGCGAGTTGCGACCAGTCGTGACTGAAGTCAGAGACTATGGCCAAAGATCGGCTTGCACGTAGTACCGTGGGACTGCGATGCTGCTGCTCGTGCGAGTCCATAACACGGATATGGTATATATTATTCACGGATAGTCTGAACTTGAACGCTGACGCAGTGGTGCGTTGAGGACAACGGACGAGAAGAAGTTTTCTTCGAAGGGTTTTGGGTGTATTCACTTCTACTCTCGAAGGCTTCATAACGTCACGTATATGTCGCACACCACGGCCTTCGTACCATGTCAATTGATTTTGGGTTTGGCTTTCGAGCCTCGGACGATGTATGTATCGTCGCTTGAAATTGCACAAACTGTACCAACGTACTCCTCGGCTTCACGGCCGTACTAGGTACCTGACTGCAAAGATGCAACCCTGCAAAGATGCAATCTTTACCATTTTCGGCGTCACGATCGAATTGTCTTCTGGCTTGTCTACACCTCTACTTCTCACGAAAGCATCTCTGCAAGGCCTTCTTGACATATACCGCATCTGCAATATCGGCTCTCCACCCTCTTTACAGTCACTCAGACTGGTACATTCCATAGCGAATTCTGCTTCGGCACCAGCACCGTCCTTCCACGTGTACGGAGATTCCTTGCCAAAGATAAGCTGGAGGAAAACGTCTTCCTCGAACAATACACTCGGGCAATACGACCCTAACTTACGCATCACGGCTCTACCACAACCCTCATACCCTTACCCATCTATACGAGAAATTTGATTGTAGGGAGCTTTTGTCTAGGAGAAGTGACTGCGGATCTAATGCCGACTTTGAAAACTCGATAAATGCACGAAAGAGTCTACAACTCGTCTATAGTAAAGGAAGCCCCCTATCATGCTGCTGACTTCCCGAGACCGGTCCTGTTGACGTCCAACATCTCCCCTGCTTCTCATGCGTGATTCCGATGGCATGCACTATGGCCCCAAGACGGAGTGGTATGTCTGTCTTCCCAAAGTCACGCGCGACCTGCTTGACCGCTTTGTCGATGGCATCGCCGTCGGTCACGTCTACCTGCTGGAACAAGAAACATCTGTCGGAATATTGTTGCCTGAGCGAGTCGACGGCCTTGTCTCCTTGCGCTTGGTTTGGGTCGAGATAGTTATGTCAGCTGCGCCGTGGTCCAACAAGGCTTGTATCACGCTATACCCTAACCCCTTGTGCACCGTGACTAGAGCTCGAGTCAGCTACGAGATACGAGGGCAGATTGGTGGATCGGCCTGTGCCTACGCCCTCTCACCTATTGCGGACCTTCCTTCAAGCGAGAATCGACTGGCAGCTCGCTCTCGGGGTGTCAAACTTTAGTAGCGCCTAGCGGCCGGCTTTGGGTCAGCACTCGCTAATTCATGAGAGGGATGACTGTGTCGACCGGAAACGCCTCCTCATCAGAGCGTCAAGAGATCACGAGAGACTACCGTGGTTCCATGAGACTGTACTTGTCCCTTGTTCTACAGGCAGATGCTCCACACATGTCGAATTAACATGAGGTAACCTTGCTTCAGTTCTGGACATTCTTGTGGCGAGTCAGTCGCCATGACTTTGAGTCAGGCTGAGATCCAATTGACACGGCTGAATCCGAATCCGGACGTGTCAGCTGCCCACTCCTGTTCACACTCAGGCTCGAGCATTCTGAGCTCAACGTCTACGAGGCTGATAGTCACATGGCTTGCAGCTGTCCGTTCTTGCAGTGGTGCTAAACGTTGACTAGGCGAGGAGTCGGCTTGCTATCCTGTCGCCTCTTCGCCGGCACTTAGTCCGCGGCGAGATCATGATATGCAGGAGCAGTTCGTATCAGCATTTTTGGATTAAGCAGGTAACGTAGAAATGAGATCAACCCCCAGATGAGAACACCGGCGGAATTCACCACGCTAGTAGCGAATTCCGCCGGTGTTCTCATCCGGGGGTTGATCTCAGCACTACGTTGCCTGCGTTACGCCTCGGAGAGCATCTCCTCAGACACAATCTGGTCATAGTCCGTAGCAGTCGGTCTCGTACAGCGGGGCTCTTGTTCTCTTCCTGACCCCTCCCTTCTCCCTCCATGTCCTCCCAACTACCAACGCCCCACCTATTGCCCTCCTCACACCACCACCTAGATCCCGCCCCACGAAACCTTCTTCCTGCCCCCTTCATACTCAACGATGCTAGCTAAGCAGTTCCCATACCCAGATTGACACCCATCGCTGCAGTACAGGTACGCATCGCCACAGAACCCCCATCTGCTGCAGCAGCGGCCGAAGACCGAGCCCGCACACGTTTGGTCGACCGTAGGTCCACAGAGCCCGCTGGTGGAGACCGGGGTTGTGGAAGGTGTGGCCGACGCAGTGCTTGCAGACAAGACGTTCGGATGAGAGCTGGGGCTGCTGGAGGAGACGGGCGTCATCGTGCGGCTGACAGAAGTCGACGTACAAGGCACACTCGTTGCGGCCTTGGATGGGGTACTCAGCGGAGAACTGGAACTCAAGCTCGCAGAGGAGACCGAAGCCGTTGCATGAGTCGCTCCTGTCATCATGGACGTCGAGTCGACAGTCACAGCGGTAAGCAGCCTTCCGTCCGTTGCCACAGCGGTGGCGGTGTTGTTCCTCAAGACACTGCTTGTGTGTGTCGCGGTTACGGAGCCGTTCATGACCTTCCGAGCACCAGAGATATCCTTGTCCAGACGGACAGCAACGATCGAGTTCTTCAGATAACAGGCGCTCCCTCGCCAGGACACAGCCACGCAGCCGGCCGTGGCATCGCATGCATCTACGCAGCCCTGGAACGTGCTCCGGTATGTCATCGACATGTCCCCGCCAGCACGATCCCAGTAGCACTCGATGGTGAAGGTTGACCCGCTGGGCGACTCATGTAATGTTGCGTTCGATGCGGGGCAGGACAGGGCTGTTGCAGAGGCAGCAGCGGCGGTGACAGTGAGTGATTGCATTGACAAAGAAGACGATGACGCCAAGTTTGTGCCGATTGAAGATGAGGCGCTCGATGCAGACGTGAAAGCAATGTTTCTTATACTGCTGCTGCTCTGACCGCTCGCTGACCCCGAGTCTAAACCGACCTTCGTGCTCTGTGAGATGGCCGTCAAAGCTGAGGAGACCGTTGACGAGCTTGCTGAAGGCTGAGTGCTGCGAGTGGCATTGCTGCTGCTACTACTGCTGCTCTGACTGCCCGATGAACTCGGTGGAGTACCTGGATCCGTAGTAAATGATGAGGCTGACGAGGACTTGGAAGACACATCCGTCGAACTTGCCGTAGAAGTAGGAGCGGCGCTGTTGGGAGTGGTCGCGAGACTTGATGCTATACTATTGTCGATGCTCTGACTGGTCATCGCACTCGACAGACTTTTGGAACTCGTCCCAGTCTGGCTGAGTGAAGGGCTCGAGCTCGGCTTTACGGTCGTGCTACTCGAACTCGATGTAGAAGCGGCCGGGGGAGACGAAGATGCAGGACTTGTATTCCCGGTGTCTGCGGAAGAGACAGTACTGGTAGTACTTGTTGAACTTGGCTTTGATGTAGAAAGCTTATCAGACATACTAATGACCGTGCTGCTCGTAGCCATGGTTGGCTGCGTTGTGGTTGAAGAAGATGGGGTATTGGGGATACTCGCCCCGGTCGACGAGTCATGCGACGTGACTGTGACGCTCGTACTCAACGCTATGGGTGTCGAAAAGGCCGGCGAGGCAGAGGCGAACACAGAGATCGTGTGGTTGTTGGCTGCAGCGGTGGCATTGGGATGAACAGTGCCATTGACTGAGCCAATTGAAGACCACGAGCCAGTGTGGTCCTTGTACGTGTAGTTGACGCCCGAAGAGTAGTCCGCGATATTGACTGACTTGACCGACAGATTAAAAGGCCCTTGAGTGTAGTCAGTGACGCCTCCGGCCCAGTTGATTGTTCCTGGGTAGTTGCCGGGGTCGCCGCCAGCCCAAATTCCCAGAGTCAAACGCATCGGAGTTTGTGGGTACTGGTCGTTGTTGGCACTGTTCACCTGATGGATGACTTTCCCGTCAACGTGCCAGATGATTCGGTCTGCATTCCAGTCGACAACGTAGGAGTGATAGGCGGTTTGCAGGTTCGACCCGATTTCGGCGGCGTATGCTTGGCTATAGGACACAGCCTTCCCCTTCGGGCTATAGTAGTTTGTTTGCACTTGGGTAGGGGATCCGCCAACCCACTCGAGATCGATCTCATCCAGATCATCGGACTGGAGGATCACGTCAGAAATGATGCCCTGGCCAGCAGCTGTCTTGATGACGACTTCGACTCGACCGAACATGATGTAGAAGTTGGTTGTCAGGGTAGGTGCAACTCCGGAGCGATTGAAGCTCAACATGACGCCAGATTCGCTGTAGTTGATCCATGGGTGCCACCAGCTCGCCGTGGAGAAGTCTACACTTTCATCCAGGGCACCAAAATCGTAGGCAAAGGTTGCAGACAAAGCTGGGTCAGGAGGGCATGTTGAGTTGATGATTGGGTTGCAAGAAGTGGACAATTGAGAAGATGCTGGCTGGATTACGCTAGTCAGAAGCGCAATCAACACCGTGACGTACACTGCCATGTCTGAGAGTCACTGTCACAGGCGAAAGGTGGTTTACAAGCAACGCAACTCAGAGGAGGGAAGACAGTTTGAAATTCATTTTCTTTGTTCTTCAGGCAGTGCCGCATACAGAACTTTGGACTCGGCGTCGCCGTTGTTGATGGGAGAAATGCAATGACGCGAAACATGTCGTCGCTTTGTCCCGCACATAAACATGGCGAAAACGGGACCTGAGCAGACTCTCAAGCTGTTGCAGAGGTAGGTCGCCGCGCCCAGGACGAGCAAGTCATGGCCTCGGCCATGTTGGCGCGGATCCTAGGACTGCGTCTCCTGAAGACAGTTCGGTGTGAAGCATCCTCGCTCTCGTCGCGGTCTGGATGTCGCGACGTTCTCCAATCCGTCGTATGCAAAGTAGTTTACCTGCCTGACCTTACTCATCTTGGCTGCCTGACCCCGACCCGAGGCTGCAATAGTTACCAGACGGGACGGGGTCGTCCGCCGAACACGTGAGAACGGTCAAGCGTGGTGCAGTCAAGCCTAAAGTGGCCAAGGCCTGGACATGCTTAAGTCGACTACGTGCGGGGGGCGCTCTCACTCGAGATGACTTGCTCCATGTGGCGGCACTATCGTTTCAAGGACGCAAGCCTCGCATGGGATCCATCACCTCCAGCTAAGCCACAGTGCCTCGAGCCAGCGAACCAAACGGCAAACGCGTCGCTTAAACGAGATACGCACCGCTTGTCGAGTCGTGAACGAGCGTCTCGACGGTAGAGCTCACTTCCAGACCAGGTCATGATACCCCTCAATTACGACCACTCGACTCGCTCGAGGCACTCCAACAGGGTAGTTGTCGTTAAGCACCGATGTGGAGTGCTCGGAAATAGATTGTTCTCCTGTCGTTGACGATCAGCCTTACGCAGCGCGTCGCATGTAGGCAGGCACATGTCCTGCCCTGCAGCGACAAGGGCAAGCTTAGATTGCCTCGTAGCGCCCTCGGCAATGACCCGATGCCTATTCGTCCAGCTCCCTGGCGCTGGCGCATCTTCGTTTTGATAGCAATGTTGGGGCCTCTGCCACCCTTCCAGAGGCTGCGAGCTTGTCACGCATGTGGGTAGGGAAGAGCAAAAGATGGTCTGATCAGGAGGGAGTCGACAGTCGTCGATTATCCAGATGCAGCTTCAGCTCCTCATTCAGCCAGCTCCTTGTCGCTGCGTGCGATTGCTACAAGCCATCGCGGACCGTCGTGAGGCGATATATAGTGAGAGCATCTCCTTCGTCTGTACTCTGAACCACACGTTCGGTGCTCGTCTTTCGCTTGCTCTCAGCCCAGTCTTTGAATCATCTATCCTGTCGCTACCATGTTGTTGTTCATACTATTCAACAGAATTGCTATTCTGGCAGCATTACTCCCAAAGGCGCTCGCTGCTGCTCCCTCTGATTCCTACACGGACGGCGATGTGCGACAATCTTCCTACGTAGGAGGCAATCATAACATGGATCCCAGCGTTGTCGATAGTGCCCAATTCGGACAATTGTGGAAGGTCCCGTTTAACGCCAAAGAACAGGTACGTGGAACACTTGTTGTCATCAGAGAAAAGTTCATCAAGACCGGACCCCGCCGGTTACTTCAAAGACCCTTTGGCCCATCGGGGGAGCTTGGCGAGTTGTACAGCATGTTCATCGACGGGGTCGTGGTTGTGCTTCCTGTTGTCAAACTTTCGAGGACAGTCATTGCCGCATGACAAACAGCTCACGTCTCGAAGTTCTACGCGAAACCGCTCGTCTACACGCCTCTAGCAACGGCCATCCAAGTGGTTTTCCTAGCATCATCGCAAAACTACATCCGCACGGTGAATGCGAAGACCGGAGCGGTCTTGAACGCCCGACAAGTGGCAACGCCGTTTCTGCAAGCAGACATTGGCTGCACGGATATACCGAAGTATGTGAGATACGGCTCACTTGGAACCGTGCCTAGCTGATTTCGTCAAGCACGATTGGCATTATTGGAACACCCACCATTGATCCTGCCACTGATATTGCGTACTTCTACGCCAAGACTTACATACCGTATGTTGCTTCCACGTCAATCTCCATCGCATGTCCGCTGACTGCACAGGGATTATCGAATTCCCGGCCCGACAGGGATGGAGAACGGAGTGTATTATTTCTACGCGGTGGATGTCAACACACTTCAAGACGTCCCCGGTTTCCCGATCCTCGTCGACGGTTCTGTGGCAGACAACGATGCACGCAAGTATTTCGTCGGCGGGACCATACTGCAAAGGCCTTCGGTTCTTCAAGTTGGAAGCTATGTATACGCAGCTTTCGGAGGCCACTGCGATCTCTTCAATTACACGTACGTATCAAAGAGCTGGTTGATCCGACCGGCGCTGACAGTATCGAGCAGTGGTACGGTTCTTGGCGTTGACATTGCTCAAAAGAAGGCACGTATGGCATGGAACTCATCTTCTGAACGAACACTGACAGTCGGCTAGGTCGTGGCAAACTTTGCAGTCACGAGTGGTCCAGTCGTGCCCCTGTCTGCCGGCCTCAGAACGCAGGATGGAGGAAAGGGTGGTATCTGGCAAGGTGGGCTTGGCCTTGCCAGTGACGGTCCTCGTCTGTTCTTTGTCACTGTATATCAACCCTCTCGCTTGGCGTAAAGAAGGGGCCTGGAAAACTGACGCGATGGATCTATCCAGGGGAATGGTCAGGGTCACGAGAACACCGGAGTTGCTGCCTCTGGACACGCTCCCTGCAATACTCTCGGCGAGGCCGCAATCAACTTGAATATTGTTGACGGAGGAAAGTTGAAGCTTGGGGACTACTTCCAACCCTACGATTACCAGAACATGGATGGTACGTTCACGCTTCGCGAATGTACATGGCGCTCGACGGCTTACTTTCTGTTACAGGTGGTGATCAGGACTTCGGTTTGTGATTGACCCCACTGTGCCGCGTGCCTGATCTAACACGCTGCTAAAGGTTCTGGTGGCATGTCTCTCCTAGACCCGACCGTGTTCAATGGTACAGGAGTATCCCGAATGGCTCTCACTGCAGGCAAGAACGGCAAGATCTACGTCCTCAATGCCGACAACCTTGGCGGGTACAAGCAGGGCGCTGGTGGTGTGGATCTGATCCTGCAGACCATAGTGACCTCGCAGGCGGTGTTTGGAGGCGCTGGGTCATATCCTTTGGAGGGCGGCTACATCTATTATACCCCAGTGGGACACAACGTGAGTCCCTTGGGTATGCATACAGCAAGCACGCATTGACGCATGCAGACATTCGCCTACAAACTTGGTCACGACTCATCCGGCGTGCCTCAGTTCATTCTAGCTGGCCAATCGAACGAGGTGTCGGCTGGACGAGTCGGTGTTGGGATTCCAACTGTGACGAGCTACAAGGGAAAGGCTGGGAGCGGTATACTCTGGATGACGGTATGCACTAAGTGGTCACGCTCAACTGCATACTGTCACTGACTATGAGAGCCAGGACCCCGACGCCGGTATTCGTGCGTGGTATGCAGTTCCTGGAGCAGACGGCTTTTTGAAAACCATTACGATGCCGCAGATTGGTGGGGTAGTCAAATTCCAGCGACCTGCGGTAAGTCTGTATTCGCATTTGCAAGAATGGCATACACTGACGGCCTTCTTTAGTTCGGTGATAGTCGTCTTTACACCACCGACAGTAATGGCAATCTATACTGTCTTGGATCTCCCGTCAATCTCCCCCTCAACTGCACAGCCGTCGACTTTGGCGACGTGCCTATTGGCTCAGCAAAATCTGCGAATGTCACCTGTACAGCCGTCATCAACCTGAACAGTATTCAGGGTATGACAGTTGGTGATGCGCGCTTCGAGGTATCCAATTCCACGCTTCCAACTGGCCCGGTGACACGAGGAACTGTCTTTACGTAAGTCTCCTCTACCACATATCTGATGCCTCTTACCTTGTCGTCCTATCATGTTCCTACACCGTAGCCTCCTTTTCGAACACACTGACGGTTCTACAGCTTCCCGGTACGGTGGAACCTGACAACAGCAGTGGTTCAAAACACGCCAGGCGCCAGTTATGGTGCCGTAACCCCAGGCGTCAAGACGACTCCGCTCACTCTGTATACCGTGAATGGGGTTGGAGGCTACGCAACAGTCTTCCCACTCAGTTTGTCAGGAAATGAAGTATCCCAAAACGCTTATTTCAGTATGACTCCCATCACGATTGACTTCGGTGGGCTTGTCCTTGGGATTCCTGGTCCAGCACCGTCCAACACCCTTTCATTCTCCATATCGAATCTTGGCTCGCAGGATCTCACGATTTCACGCTACGCGTACACTGCAAGCGACCCTATTAATGCCTCCACAGTGTTCACCGACGCAACATATTCTAACAACACCTGGAAGCTCGGCGATGGATTCACCTCGTCGAATCTTCCAGCAGTCGGCTCTATACTCAAAGCTGGACAGTCGAATACGGTTGATGCTACTTTCAATGCTGTCAACGGTGTCGGGGAATACCTTTCATACTTCAAGGTCTTTACCAATGGCGGCAACAAGTTCTCGATCTTGGAAGGTAGCGCCTCCACTGCGCCCGTTGCGAACTTCAGCATCAGCAATGGAGAGGGCGGATGGCTGCCGCAAACGGAGCTCATCATGGATTTTGGTCTTGTTGCTCCAGGCGCTACCGCTACCAGACAGATACGCATCTGCAACGTCGGTGGCTCGGTCCTGACCATCTCGAAGTCCAAGCCCCCTCTCAGTCAGATTCGGGCGACTGTTCCCGGAGTCGATCTTCACGAGTCGCAGACTATCGCCGTCAACGATTGTGCGTACGGCACCGTCGCTTTTAGTCCCAACCCCGAGCCTCCAAATATCAACGACTTCCAAGTCACTGATAGCTGGACTCTCAATACGGACGACTTGAACTTCGGAGTGCACGTTGTCAACATGGTCGGAACTGTGCATGACCGCATCGTGGGCCCGACCTATCCCAATGGCACATTCAGATATACGTACTTAGGCTGCTACCTTGATTCACCCCGACTGCTACCCAAACAACCTTATCCGGCTGGATCCAACAACGACAACGCCAAATGTCAAGCGGCTTGTCTCGCTGGGGGCTACCCCTTCGCAGGTACAGAATACCAGACAGAGTGCTACTGTGGAATCACTGCGCCGCCCGGGTACAAGTTCTACTCTGAAGACCAGAAGAAATGCACTTATGGATGCGCCAACGACTCGACTCAAGCGTGCGGTGGCATTGGTGGGTACATTAGCATTTACTACGACAGCTCGAAGTACACGCCCAATAACTCCACATACAACGCCACTCCGCCTCCTGCTCCTGTCACCGTGCAAGCCGTTGGGAACTACAGCTACCTGGGATGCTACAGCGAAGGCACGGGTGGCAGAGCTCTCGCGGCCAAGAATGTCGCCCCTCCCAGTGGTGGAGGTGGATCCGTAGAGTGGTGCGCCGCTGGCTGTCAAGGCTACACATATTTCGGCGTCGAGTATTCGAATGAATGCTACTGCGGCAACACCCTCGGTACTGGAGCTGCACTCCTGCCTGGCACTACTCCTTCAGCAACTGGCTGCAGCAGTCTATGCGGTGGCAACGCCACCGAGTACTGTGGAGGCGGCAGCAAGTTGAACCTGTATCAACTGAACGTTTCCACTGTCTCGTCTTCATCAGTGGCGTCCTCGAGTACGTCTACGTCTGCGGTATCTTCCACCACGGTGACCAGTACGGTCTCGTCGAGCACCGTATCATCCTCCAGTACAGTTTCATTCAGCCCTACTGCGTCCACCACCACCTCGTCCATCGCCACCTCGTCCACTACTGCTTCACTTACCACCACCTCGTCCACTCCTGCATCGCCTACTGCTACCTCGTCGACCACTACCTCGTCCACTACTACTTTGCCTACCACTACTTCGTCTACCACCACCTCGTCCGTGTCTTCCTCTTCAGCTTCAGCAACCCCTACAGGTCCGTCCGTTGTGCCGTCGGTCGGCTCTTTCATCTCAATCGGCTGCTACAACGAGACCTCTGGTCGAACCATAAACGCCAAGACCTATGCCAACGACACCATGACCGTCGAATCTTGTGGCGCTTTCTGCGCGGGGTATACATACATGGGTGTTGAGTACGCTCGTGAATGCTATTGTGGCAACGTCATGCGCGCTGGTAGTGGTCCTGCCAGCTCTGGTTGCACGTTGGTCTGCAAAGGCAACAAGTATGAATACTGCGGTGGCAGGTCACGCCTCAACATGTACAAGTTCTGCCCGTCTGTCTCGTCTTCGTCCAGCAGCGCAGCTCCCACGGCCTCAACCAGCGCTGCCGCATAGACGCTTGGGCGCGACTCTAGAGGGTGGCTACTCAGGGTGTTGAAAGCACGAGATGTCTTCAGATCAGCTTGTGGCGTGGGGAAGGTGAACACGGGAGTTTAGGTTGTAGAAAGAAGCGGTCGATGGAAGGTCTTTGGTACAGATGTATAGTATCTACAAAGCATTAGAGCTAGAACTCGTTACTGATACGCCATTGCGTGATCCGTTTGTCTGCGTAGTTACATATCTAGCTCCACTCTCTATCCATTCTGACCCTGATACCGTCGGCTTGTCCACCTGCTTCTGAAACACACAATGACCTCGCCCTCTTAGGCCGCCGCGGGACTCAGTCGATCGTTCGACCCCTTGTCTGAGAGGTCATCGTATGGCATCAGCATCGCGTTCACTTATCTAACACAAAGTACGCAAAGGCAGCCAACAGAGCGCTCCATCTATGCTCAATGCTAGCTCGTTCAGGTATCACGATGTTGAGGATGGAATGCGCTTAGAAGGAAACAGCAGAGCAAATCAACAGTGGAGGCTGTCGTGGGCGCCAAAGCATTATATCAGATTCAGGAAAAAGGCTGCGAGTTTCCGTCAACACCCTTTCCTCAACGACCATTTCTGATGTCATCGGCAATCTTCTCCGCTAACATGTATACCGTCGCCTGTGGATGTCCCGGAGGTAGCAGTGGGAAAGCGCTGGCATCGACCACCCTCAGAGAATTGACGCCGAAAACTTTGCCTGTGGAGTCGACGACAGCGCCCACATCTCCAGCCTTGCCCATCGCATACGTACACGCCACATGGTAAATTGGCCTGAGCGTCTGCCGAATATAGTGCAAGATCTCTGCGTCGGTACTGACATTGGTACCGGGCTGATACTCCGGACCAACGGTAACATTGGACATGTGCTACCATATCTCACGCACGCGTTTGAATGCAGCAATGGCCAACTCCTCGTCAGCTGGGTGCGTGAGCCAATTCGGATTGATGACAGGCGGATCATTCATGTCGGAGCTGTAAATGGTAACATTGCCGCGCGAGAGTGGTGCCACCAAACCTGCGGCGATCGTAGCATAGTTGTAGCCGTCCCTGGGGTCGCCCTTCCGGGAGTTGTCAGACTGTATGGAATTGATGAGGAGTAATTCAATTTCGGGCCAATCGGGAGGAAAAGTTGCCAGAGCAGAGAGCGTCGCATTTGTGAAGCTCTGGCGGTACCTCGGAGGAGCTTTCTCCCATTCTAAATAACCGGAAGCGCTAGCATAAGGACCTGTGCCGTTCTTCAAGTAGTCTGCTGCAGCTTGCGCTGCATATAAAGGATCGTTGATAATTTTTGATGACGTCTGCACGTCTACGCGGTAGACAATGTTGAACAAGAAGTGGTCCCACATGTTCTGGCCTACCCCGGGAAGATCGGAGAGAACAGTGATGCTGAAGTGCTCAAGTGTCTGCCGTGGGCCCACACCGGATACCATCAATAACTGGGGAGATTGGAAGGTGCCAGCGGAACAGATGACCTCTTTCTTTGCGGTCACGTTGAACGCCACTCCGGCTATGTTGACCACAACGCCGGTTGCTGTGTGGTTTTTGAACACGATCTGCTTCGCGAGAGCTCTCGTGTATACCTTGATGTCGGTATTCGACATCGCTTGAGCAAGGAAGCCGGTCTGAGAAGAAGACCTGTGCTCGTTGGTAGGATTGATTGTGCATGAAGGCCATGCGCCGCCAAGAAGGTTTCCACTGTTGAGACCATCATTCTCTCGTATTCCAACCGCTGCCATGGCTTGCATGGCCCAAGTTCCGGCCACTGCAGCCCAGTTGGGCCATGATACTTGTAATGGGCCGCCCTGACCAAATGCTGTTGCGTCGTAGGATACTGTTGCATTGCGTTGCCGTTTGTTGTAGTCTGGCGGTGTGAGATGACAGCTCTTTTGGAAGTAGGGAAGTAGTCGGGGAAAGGTGTAGCTGTCATCTCCTACTTGATCTGCCCAGCGTTGATACGAGTCCTTCGTGCCACTGTGGACCAAGTTCATCAGCTACGAATGTTCGTAGTAACAGTACCTAACCCGAAAGATTGTACGAACCGTTGGTAAACCATGTAGTTACGTGCAGTAACCTAACCCTAAACCAAACTTCTGGATCGGCTAGTCACACGAAGGAAGATGCGACAAAAGCGCCATACTCATGGCGACATGTCTGCAGCGGACTTGAACGACAGCACTAGCCAAGAGAGGAAGCGCGATTGCAAGAGTGAGGTTCATGTAGTAGAGAGACACTTTATGTTTGAGGCGGGGGGTAAGTCAGGGCTCCGCTGTATCACCGTATATTAATATTTACATCTTCAACCCTACTTAGCCTTGAAGATGGGTCGCACTTCTATTACCATTCTTGTGCGCAAGAACTGCTTGTGTCGCGAGTACAGGGGCGTAATAACGGCGCATAGACGCTACAATACCCCCGATAAAGGTTCCGTTAGCGGGGTCGCAACAACGCGTCCTTAAACACGCTCTATGAAATTAACCTATTAGCATACTTATTGCGTTACAGGAAATCGACTTAAACACGCTTGAAAATCATAAATTAACCCCTACTACACAAGGCTATATACTTAGAAAGCTCTCTAAAGGCTATATATAGGCTAAATTGTTATATTCCCTATGTATACTACAAAAAATACATTAAAGTAAGGTTAATAGAGACTTGTACAAGGTCTTTTATAAGGACCCTAACCCAGATTGATTGATTGATTGATTGATTCTATATAGGCTATGCACAGGCTTGCCGCCCGTATGAGCTGTCCCTACACGCTACCTTCCGCTCAAGCTCTCCTATTCCGTCGTCTCACCCGAAATCCCCAAGTCAATTCGCAAGAGCGGCCCAGGGGTAGCCGCTCTCTAAGAGCTCTGTTATGTGGATTAGTTTGCCGAGTCCTCGGCCGCGTCCTCTGTGTCCTGCCTCGTCTTTCTTTGCGGTGCCGCTTGCATCCTCGTGGTTTGCTTGAGAAAGTGGATGGTCGCCTTCACAACATCCATGTCAGGTTTCCACTTCTCTTTTACTCCGTCCACCGGCTTCCGCGTCCTCCAGTCTATCCGCCTGCTCCATCCTCCTAGAAGGAATGACATGTCTCCCCATCTCTTCCCGGCTACGTCTCG
>NAJN01001330.1:0-12166 GCA_005059845.1 Cryomyces minteri
GCTGCTCGAGGGGTTAGGCCTCAAGCTTGCGTCGAATCACTATTCCCTCAATCTGAAGGACAGTGCTCTCACAATCGATGTAGTGGCAACCCACTTTCTTGAGTTCGGCTTCGAACTCTAGCTTCACAGCTTGTACGTTGGCGTCCATAGCTGCGAGACGGTCGATGAAATACGCTCGTGTCTGTTGCATCATCTCTTCGTGCCTTATAGCGCACGGAGAGGCACCATCTATTGCGCTGTTCCGCCTCCGAACGTTCCCTTCTTTTCCTTCCCTCCGATTAGAATAAGCTTCTGCTCCTTCTTTTGGCCCTCCTTTGAAAGGAAGATGTTGAATGCCTTGTATACTGGACGAAGCCAGCACGTGAATGCTCTCCTGTTTCGCGACGAAGGTCGATGCCGTACTCTTTCGTCAGTGCCTTGGGAAAGAAGCTGTTCACATTCTTCTCGTGCCTTCGGGTGCATCCGAGCACACGAATCATCTCATTTCCGGAGAAGCGACGGGAATGCGGCGACAGCAGTTCGAACAGACATGGAGTTTCAACTTCAGCGCCGTGATGGTCCTGGGATGCAGTCAGTTTACTGTGGTGACCATGCCTGCCATCATGGCGGTGGTTGATATTGCTTACGGAATGTGGTATCTGCCCTGGTGGCTGATCACCAGAGGGGTGGAGGATGTTCAGAGTTCCGTCACAATCGTCGCTGCAGGCAAAGCAGATCCGAGACAAAGCAGACAAAGCGCTCGAAAGGTGAGTTGATGTGCCAAGCTCCTACGCTACCAGAACGGCTGAGTCTGCGTACGTAAGAAATGCGCACCTTGAACGGCAAGGTGGCTGTCCGAATTTGGCAGGGTTTGAGACGGACGCACGACAGCCTCGTAATTGAAGTTAATAGCTGGGTTTCGCGGTGCAACGAGACATACAAGACGCTGGACCTGTTGCTTGAACTTGGCCTTCTGTTCTTTCTGATGAACGAATGCATCGAACGCGATTGCAAAAAGTGGTGTCGTAGACCTCGACCTGGCCTTCGCTGTGTGCTTTACGGAGACAGCAAGGTTTGAAGGCAGCCTTAGGCTGAGGCTCAGATGCCCCACTCGCTGCTCTGTGAGGGGGAGCTACGCCAGTCGGTGCAATATCGATTACGATATGGTTAGGCATACGGAGCTCCCCTCGTTGATAGCTGAAATCCCAGCTGCACCTCCGACAAACCACTCTTCTGTTGCTTCTTCCCTGGTGGCGCCATTGCTTCTGCAGGTTCTGCTGCCGTTGGCTTCCTCCGTGTCTTGATGTGCTATCCGTCGATGAGGCTCTCAAGGTAGAAAAGAGACGGTAATGTGAATAGCGATGTTCTCCGCTTCGACAGCATGATTGTTTCCGGGGCGTTGCGCGAGATTGTTGAAGGAGTTGAGGATTGCGGTTCCAAGCGGACAAGCGTCGCCAATGGTAGTGGCAGCTAGCAGATGATAGCAATCTGCGCATGCGGCAAGCACCTGAAGACGCCAAAACGCTTCATCACGAGTGACCGAGAATCAACACAGCACGACGATGAACTTGCGCTCTATCAGGACGTCTGAGTCGACTCTACCCAGCGATGCCTCGGGCACCAGTAATGCGTGAATGGCAAGCATTGAGTCTGCGTCAGAGCCTAGCCTCGCAGACGGCTTGATATCAACAAGCAGGCTGTTTCCAACGAAACTGATGGGCCGGTGCTCGATAGTAGTGTTCTCCGAACTGATGGCAAATTCTTCAAGCTTGCAAAGCTCGAGATGGTCTTCTGTCTCCAACCTGGGTGGCACCACCCGACGAATATCGATTAGATAGGTTTCCAGCGCTCGTTTGGCAGATCCGCAGGCCGCCGTGCATGAAGGATAAAACCACTTCCTGCGTACCGGTCAGGATACTCCTGCGAGCCTGAGGGGTCTGACGAGTCCGGGGGATTAGAAGGCATGGCGAGTGAGGTCCTCCTCTACAGGCCGGTAGACTTTTGGGTGGACAACCAAGCGTCGTTCAGTCAAACCGCGAGATTGCGGCCAAACTATTATTACCCTTCGACCGCTAAAAATCGTGCCTGCATTAGAGAGCGTTGGGAGGGCCTGGCAACCAGCTGACGATTGAAGACATAGAAACCACGTCTTCGTATTTTCCCTTTCTTGGTCAGCGAGAGAGAACTAGTGCGATGTTCCGGCGTAGAGCAATGACGGTTGAGACAAGGCGAATGATGACCGAAGATGTGCGTCGAGTTCCGTTTGCTTCGCAAATGTGTGCTTCCGGTGTTTGCAGTAGACTATGTAGCCTGTATGCATCAGCTTCCTCTTCCAACCCTCGCTCATAGTTACGGAGTACTCACTTGAAGCTCCTGCTGTTTGGCTCGCTAAGAGAGATTCATCGCAAGTGTCATAGACACCGAGACGTCTAGGACAATTCCGGTTCCTGTTATGGGAGAGACCGCCAAGGTCCATGCCTTCATTCAGTCTGTAGTGTTGCACAGAGAACCAGAAGAGCGGGTGTCTGCCGATGACGGAACGTTAGCAAAGATAGGTCAAGTGGAACATCAGACTGCTTACGCTCAACAAGATCCAGACAAGACAACAACGGAGACAATTTTGGCGTGTTCCAAAAAACACTACGCTGGAAAAGCCGGCCGTCGATAAAGTTGCAGTATCCTGATTGGGGAAGACGTCGACAGGTCGACGTTAAGCAGCCTCCTAGGGTCGCAAGAGGATGGAGCAGCCACACCACCCGAGACAGACAGGCTCGTCAACGTCCTCAACATGATCCTCGTCAGCTCGACGACACAAGCGCTCTTGTGGACAACTACTGACCAGGCAGGTGTATACCAGGCACCTTGCAGTACCGACACATAAACGAGAGCGATGAGTCTGATTGAAGGACATCCAACGAAGGGAATGAAGCATTGTAGAATGATGAGGAGGGATCGAACCTCTGGGTGCGCGACGAGAAGTCATGTTCCGCAGGGCGCGAAGATTTTCATTGAGATGCAGGAGTTTGGAAGGCACGTCGTGAGCGCAGGTAGCCTCTTCCCGCACAAGGAAAGTGCAACATAATAGCCAAGACCCATCGCACAACTCGGAAAGCAGTAGGTAGCGAACGTATGTTGAAGTGTAGTACAATGCTTGTGGTATGGACTGATGACCGAGCGCACTTTGAACTCAGAAGTGTTGAAACCTACACACACAGAACAAGACGGACACGTTGCTTCAGGTTGTGAGACAAATCATGTGGGGCGACCGCTCCTGTGCCCATATGAGAACACGCAACCTACGTATCTACGCGCTGGAAATACCAGACAGGGAGCACTGAGCAACTGAGCCGCCAAATGAACAGAGACGACAGAAAATCTGGCCCAGACGAAGAGGAGCAGCCCATTCCGGCAGATTCGTCACTTCCAGTTCCCTTGCGCTCTCTCTCCAGAACGCCCGCTAAGTCGACCAGCATAACATCAGCTCCAAAGGATATCTCGTGTTCCCAAAACATACATTACCGCGCACGTACACATCAGCCCATCAGCCGCAGTCGCACTTGACACGCTACCTCCTCGGTAGATTACTGGCCATCCTGCCACCGCCGGCCTGCAGGCTCTGCCGTACAATCATTTCCGCCGCAGCCGCAGCAGCAAGACGTTCCTTCTGCCTGCTACGATCCTTCAGATATCTCTCCGCTTCTGGCCGCATGCGCAGGATCCTCAGGATGATGTCGTCGTTCGGATCAGCCTGCGCCTCCTTCCGCTTCTCCTCCTTCGCCTTCTTCATCGTGCCCAGGTTGCGGCTCAGCATGATGCTCTTGCTGCGCCGAGTGCTGGGCAAGCCGAGCAAGCCGGCCGCGCCGCCGAACTGCGGGCCGGTGAGCGAGCCCGGTGCGGAGAGGCGACTGGCGCGCGCTTGCTGCTCTTGCTGGCGCAAGGCGGCGGCCGCGGCCATGCCCTCGGAGGTGCGGATCAGGTTCTCGGTGGGCTCGAAGTAGAAGAAGTTGAGATTCTGCAGCTCGTGGTATTTGGGAGACTTGAGGATGTCGATGGGAACGCCGTTGGCCATGCCCGTGTCTTCGTCGACCGCGTGGAAGAAGTCGAAGAGCATCTGGGACAAGTCAGCATGCAAGTTTCAGAGATGTTGAGGGGTCTAACGTACTTGCAACCACTTGAAGACAATGTCAAGCTCTTGCTGTGTCAGGGGCCGCTGTTGCGAGAGCTTGTCCGAAAGCGGAGGTACGAGTAGCGATTCTATGGTGACTAAGACTTCTTTCCAAAGCCTCGTCATCACCATAACCATTGCTGAGTCAGTTAGAGTCTGCTTCATGATAGCAAAGTTGTCATCGAAGTAAGCAAATAACGGTTTGAGCGCGTTTGTAACGTCTGCTTGAGTAGGTCCTTGCAGAATTGATGGCGGGCGATTTCTTTGGAAGTAGTTAGATACGGCGGAGAGCTTTATGCCTCTGGTCAACATGCTCTTCAGAGCTCGTCGAGAGAGACAATGGTGGATATAGGCGGAGAGCTGGATATTCTGTTAGCCTGTCCCTGTACTCCCATGCAATGTATCGGCTCGCCTTGTCTGTAATCTTCCTCGTCATGTCTCGCTCCGTTCTCTTCAACGTTCTGAAGGCTTTACCAAAGTAGAACTGAATGTCATCTCGTTCGCCTTCCATGCTCACTCTCAACAAAAGTCTACCTTGCGTGTCTAGATCCAGCCAGTATTCGCGCGGCATGTAATCGCTGAAGTGCGACGGATCGAGTTTGAGAGACGTGCGGCCGACGCAGTCATGGTCGCCCAGTGTATCCCAATCCCAGATCGTAGCAATGATGTTGAGAGGGCCTTGCGTTGTGATGTCGACTGTTTCGTCCCACCTCGGGTTCAAATTACCATAGATAATGCGAGTCTTCGCCAGACGTTTCTGATACTCGTCGCCAAGCACCACATAAGGATCGCTCAATCCGTTCATGTCGCAGGCTTTGAGGTCTTCTGCCTCGATGATCTTTATGGTGAACACGTAGTTGTTCACCTTTCGTTGCCGCTGCGCGATAGGAGGGGCGTTACGCTGGATGACCTCCGCA
Source organism: Cryomyces minteri (assembly GCA_005059845.1). Taxonomy (NCBI): domain Eukaryota; kingdom Fungi; phylum Ascomycota; class Dothideomycetes; genus Cryomyces; species Cryomyces minteri. Next base: position 5,062 of record NAJN01001330.1, read on the forward strand.
AGTACGTCGACGCCGACCTCCTGCTCAAGTTTATCGAGTTGCAGTATGGCATACCCGATGTCGTTCAGCTTCACAAGCGACTGTTAAGTTCCAAGTCAGTGGAATTGGAAGACAGCAATATACCGGGACTACTCACCTCCGGCAAGAACTGGAATGGCTCGATCTTCTCCTTGTTAGCCCAAGTGTCCTTCGCCAATTGCACCCACTTCTCCTGTCTTGTCTGGCGTGCTGCGGCTTCCTGCTCCGGTGTTATCCTGTCCATTTCCTTGACGAAACTTTGTTCGACGAGTTCACAATATCTCGCCAGACCTGTTCCAATAGACTTGGACAGCGCTGTCATGAACTTGGCGTACTGAAGATCATCGTCCCACCCGAGTTGCACTATTTGGTCTACGACCTGGTTGAAGGATCTGAAGATATCGACTACTGACACGCTATGGCGCTCCTCGTCTGTAGAAATATTCCCAGCGTGTTCAGTGCGGACCGTGAAGGAGTCTTGCTTTACGGCATTGTCGACCCATCCAATAATACTTGCATCGGTCGAATGAATCCACCGCCAAACAAAGTCCTCGAGAAGCCCTTCAATGTGAAAACCGAATGGCACACTGTATTGAACGTCAGTTGCACCTTTACTGGTTCCAAAGTACACTATTGCTTACTCTGGCAAGGCATCTCCATGTACTCGACGTATCTCAACCAACTCTTTGTACAAGTCGAATCCGTCCTGGATTGGTATTTCTTCGTCTCGGCCCTGTGCTACGTTCATGATTCGTGATACCAAGTCCCGGGCGTCTGCAGCATAAGCTGGGAACATCTCTTCGACGAGCACCATGAGAGGATTGACACTTGTTGAGGAGTCAGCAAGGTGTTTCGTCATTCAATCTTGACGTGCTTACCCCATTATTTCCGGATTCTTCCGATATCGCTTCTGTATCTTCTCTGCGAGCTTCACAATAGCCTTGCCCAGTTGAATGACGTGGTAGAACTCCCATTCAGTTTCAGTATTCGTGATTTCTTTCGACAGATACTCGTCATAGATGTCGCGCGCCTTCCGGTGAAGAGACTTCTTTAGTTGACCAGTGAAGTCGTCCAGGTCCTCAGGAGATTTTGCAAACAAAGGATCGTTGTAAATGTGGTTCTCAAGAATGTACATCACCGGACCTATCGAAGGAGGCTTGTTCTCGTAGCAGTGCTGCATAAGATCGAAGAGCTCACGCAGCAAGGCGTCGTGCAGTGATGTCAAAATTTGCTGAGCCAGAGCATGGTCTTTGATAGTCCATCTTGCCCGATCGAATAGAGACGATTGAACAATCAGACTTGATCGGTTCCCTTTCTTGTTTTCCAATTGCGGCTCTTTAACATGTGTAAACGCAGTGTCGAGAGTTTCGAGGCTGATCTCTTGGTCTTGAAACTTTTCCCTCATTACATCGAGAAATAGAACAACCCTTGAGAACTGCGGCACCCGCCACCGCAAACCGATCTCGCTCAAGAGCTCTGTAGACTGCTTCGAGAGCAAACTGGTAGATGGGGTGTCTGCTTCGGGCGGTTGTAAATCTCGTACTGCCAAGTCATAAGTAAGAGCTTCTTTGAGCACATAACGATAGTAGGCTCTGGGATGCGAAGGAATAAAAACGTATGGAGTGTCGCCCATCTCCGTGTGGGATGTGTTATCGCCCAGATCGAGGCTGCTCATGTCCACTGGCTGGTCGACAATGTATGATGATCCGTTCTCAAAATGACCAGATAGCTTCCTCGACATGTCGGTATAGCCATAATCGGTTGCAGCAGCACTTGCAAGTTGGAATTGTGGCAGACTTCCACCGGGGGCGCTCTTAGCCAGTTCGGGGTTTGACCGTATTATCGCCAGCATCATCTGCGACAGATCAGGGATCTCGGCCTTTCTCCACATCTCGTAGCCTTCTTGCAAGTCGAAATCATCACTGTTCAACGTCCTCTTGTTGTTCAAACTGAGATTGGTCTGGTACATTTTAAGGTCTTGCAGAGCCGCTTTCTCCGTCCAAACGGATTTGTTCTTCAATATGTCGGACTGGAGCTGATCGTAAGACTGGGAGAAGATACGACCGACTACCCGCACCAAAGGCATATCCTTGACTTCGTAGCTCCGTGGGACCTCGACCTCAATCGTGGACCCTCCGGCACCTCCATTGCGTTGTGACGCATCTGCTAGGTCTTGATCATGCGCCAGAAGTTTGCTCTCGAGAGTCTGTAGCCGGCTGCTCAACTCTGGCCGGTCTCGTGCCCAATCATTGCCTTTGAGTGTTGAGCTGACTAGACGGACAAACAACGCAACGTGGCGATCGACCATCAATTTCCAGCCATCATCATCCGGTGCCTTCCCCTTCTGCAGCTCTTTTGTTGCGTTGGAGTAGAATATCAACAAGAGATCCTCCACTTTCCGATCCTTTTCCATCGACTTGCGAAACTTGGTCTCTTTGAACTCGTTGAGGAACGCGGCGAACGTGCGCTTGACCAGTGGATCACTGAACTCCGGCATCTTCTCCTTGCCCATCAGTACCCCTGTTATTCGCTTGTCCAATTCTTCCATGAAGCCACGTGGAAATCTAGTGCTCTTCGAGTCCCTGATGAGTGACAAGTCCTTGACAAGGTCGTTTATGGAGGTAGTTGATCTCTGCACCTGGGCCCTGGGAGCCGCGGAAACATGTTGCATGCGCCGAGCTCGAGGCTGTAGTAGGTACGCGAGGAAAGCGGCCCGTAGGGCGTAGATGTACGCATCTTGCTGGGTGAGTGGTACCCGCTTCCTGGAGGTATGGGAGGTCTCTCGCTGGAGTCGACCATTCTGTATTAGACTGTCTAGCCGCCGACTGTTTCCCCGGGAGTGTGTCGAATCGCTCGACATGTCACTGTCTGTGCTGCCGCTACGGCGGCGTTGTCAAGTTGTCGTTCACGCAGTGTTTGCCAATGATAGCGGCCGTTGGAGAGATTCATGTGGATGGAAGAGGAGATGGACGTCCATGCAGAAGCGTGGCGACAGACGACATGAGTCGAGGCTTTCAGGCAGGTGCGACGCGGGCGTGAGTCGGCTTCTTCTCGCACTGTATCAATACGCTGTGGCAACGACGACGCTCTGAACATCTGAAACATGCCTCAATCTTGAAGCTTCGCGGTCGCGACGTCACACAAATGGCCAATCACGATCACATGTGAGAACCCTGGTTATATGTGCCTCCCATTGTACCTTGGCTGTTGACAAGACGCATGGTACCTGGTATCTACATGGCCGGGAAATTGAAGACGCATCTATTGACTGCGAGTCTACATGCAATTAATGAGTTACACATTTACGCTTTAGCTCCAACGCGTCGCTTGCTCGACCAACGTTCGTCTCGCTCCGTTACCAGACTGAACCTCCGGCAGTCTCCGGTGGACTGCCCGACAGCAAGTCAGCTCCTTCGTCCCGACGATACTTACGAAGCTTGCCCTTCCAGAAGCCTTGACGGAATCTCAACCATATGTCGTGAGCACCAATGCCGTCGCCACCTCCCTCGAAGACCGCCATCAATCCCAACGACAAGCCTCGTCTGTCCGAACAAGCGAAGAAGGAGAATCACATTGCATCCGAACAGAAGCGTCGGCAAGCCATCCGTGAAGGCTTTGACCGGCTCGCCAGCATTGTACCAGGAATGGAAGGGCTCGGCAGGAGTGAGGCTGTTGTCCTCGAGGCCACGGTCAAGCATATGAGGGACGAGCTGGCCAAGAGGAAGCGGCTACTGCAAAAGGCAAAGGACAACGGCATCGATGTCTCCACATACGAGCTGAGCAAGGCAGCGGGTCAAGTTTGACTGGAATAGCGGAAAGTTGACCAAGAGAGGACACTGAAGGCTTCGGAAGTCATGGCAGAGGGGGCGGTTACCGGGCGTCGCATATGGTTCGCTGAGGAATCGCCTGATTGAGACAATGCCTGTGCTGCTACACAACCGTCCTTGTTAGAACTCGGCGACACCGATGGATGTGGTGGAGCTATTTTCGGTGAAGCTTGATAGCCTCGATTTTTGCGCGCTCTTGGAGATCATTATCGAAGATCGACATGATTGCGTCAACTTGCGGATCCCGGCGACAGACACAGGGCCTTCGGAGGTTGCGTCTCGCAAAGTCTCACTGGACCACCACTGGCAAGAAGGTGCTTTCCAAAGTCCCTACACCATCGTCAAAGGCGGCCAGCTTTTGCTGGGATTTCGAGCCACTCATTCTCGCAAGCCCCAACTCTATCCATCGGCTCTGCACAAGCCCAGAGAAAGTTTTGTCGCCTTGTAGATTGATTCCCGATGGCGTGTTGAATACCACGGGTGTTGAACACGAAAGACGCACCCTGAGGAAGCGAAAGTTGAAGGGTTAAAGAATGTTCGGACTTGACAGGCGCTGCTGCTTCTCTTCCGAAAGCATTCAATCATCGCAACCAGCTTGTCAAGATCCTCGATAGTAGAATGAAGCACAGGCTGTCTCCACCCAATAGTCGCGAAAAGTCGGCTTGGCTATCTCCCAAACTCTTTACTTTCAGTGTTTGTCGATGGATCTTCTACGTTCTGAAACATGTCGTGGAGAGCTTCTGCAGAGAGTGCATGGATTCTTTGTATGTGGTCTTGCAGTGTTCCAAGATGTGGAGAAGATTTTGAAGCCGGAGCCTCGCGTCAGATGTACTTTCGCCAAACCCTTCACATCGATACTTGTAGGCATCGCCAGAGAATCATGGAGGTCTCTCGTCTGCCACCATCAACGAGTTACACACACTGTTCATCATTTTCTGCACAGGCTCGTATGGATGTCAGTCGACTGTTGAGTCCAATGTTGTCAAACGCCGAGAGTCCCAGCCTCCGGCCAACTTTACGAACTTGCCGTATGTATGCGCTGCACCTTCACTCTTCAAGTCAGCTGTCAAGACCTCGTGTATACTTTGACGCTTGACTCGCCTCTGTTATCTTCTGCTCTCTGTTTCTCCCCTTATGATATGCTTTCCCGACCTTCTTGCATCGAATCCACCAGGTCCATCAGACCCATCATCACATAACCTACAGCAACCTGCAACACCCTCATCTTCACTCCACCCAGCCACAGAAACCCTTACCCTTTCATTCACCAACACCATGAAGCTCGCCCTCCTGTTTGCCGCTCTCGCCGGCAACCTCGCCGCCGCCGCAGTCCTTAGCATCTGCTGCCAAGAAACCGGCACAATCAGTATCCCGCTCGCCTCCACGTTCCTGGCAACACCGACCACTCTCGTCACCATCCGCCTCCGCGACGCCGTGCCCCAGCTCAATGCTCTCGACGTGCTCAACGCAGCGCTCGCCTCGCTTTGCACGGAGGGCTACTGTCTTACGACTGCTGTAAGTCCTTGGACCCCTAAATTACCCGCCCCTTCCTCCCAGACCTGTCTGACTCGTCCACCCTCCACACGCCACCGTCGTCGCCCGCCCATAACCTCCTAGCGGATTAACTGACGAGACGCAGTACGCCCCCGAATCCTCCGCCCACGCCGTAGCCCCAGCACTCTCTACGCTTCCACCGACCCCACAAAGCCTCCTGGCCCTCTTTCCTGCCGCCCCGACAGCCACCTTCCCAACAGGCGCATGGTGCTCGTGCATCAAAAGTACATGTCAAGAATGCGGGACGGGCCCGGTAGAGGGTAGTGACCAGTGGGATACAACCTGTGTGCCGCAGGCGAGCTGTGCGTATCAGAAGTACAAGGGTGCGGATCCGGCGAACTGCCATCCAAGGAACTATTGGGGAGTGGATTCCTGGTAGGGCGGGGAACGAGTGGAGGGAGGAGAGTGGCGTGGGAGCCTTAGGATGAACGCAAAAAGAGTAGAAGAGCAGAATAATTGGTGGAGATCGATGAGAAGGATTACTCGCTCTCGAGCTCATGCTCCTTGCTTGCTGCGAAGAATGGCTGGTCACGTATTCCAAAGACAATGATGTTGTGTTCTTTTGGGACGGCAGTTGATCGTAGCATTGCTACATAGAGCCTGAAACAGGCCAATATGATGTGTGCTCTGAGAACCTCCGACAGAGCTGACACTCTGACAGTGTGGTCAACAGTCCGTCCAATCCGGATTGATTCAGGATCTACGCCGGGCGTGATGGATCCCACGCACGGAAATCAGGCGAAAGTCCAAACTACCTCAGTACAACCCGTCACGCCCGGCGTAGATCCTGAATCAATCCGGATTGGGCGGACTGTTGACCACACTGCACTCTGAGAAGTGCGTATGGTGCAAGATCTATAACCTACTCGAGATCCTGCCAAACAAACTTTCTGAGACCTCTGGCGCGGTCAGAGATCGCTCGTGTCGTGTGCGGAACAGAACCTGCGCGTCGACGCCCAACGAAGTATCTGCACGCAAAGTACATTGTTCCACCCAGTGAGACAAGAGGGATCCTCAATCGTACTCCGCTTGCTCCAAAGCCGGAGACATAGAGCCTCTGTTTTCCTCTGTCGAAGGATCTGCTTCCGTAGGTGCTTGGATTCCCTTCTCGTAGTAGTCCCATCGTAAGTTGTTCGGGTCCTCGAAGTACTCATCAAACATCCCGCCCCACGGGTAAGCGTCCTCCATGTTCTCGAAGCTCCGTCGAAAGAATGCTGCAAAGAAGTCGCTGCCTTTGCGGAAGAGAGTCTCCCATCCCTGGGAGTTGGTATCGAACATACAATCTTTCAACGCCCTGTGTTTCTTCCTCCATATCAACGTGTCTAGGTAGAAGTTCCGTAGCTTCGAGTCTGCCTTGGTATTTGCAAAGACATACTCTAGAGTTTCGGGATGGAAAGGGGACCAGTATTCGCTTAGATCCTTGCACTTGGTAAGGCAGCAAAAATGCGCTCTCATGAGTCCAGCCATAACATCGTCTTGAAGGCCCACGCAGCCAAGCTGGTCGCCGAGTATCCAGATTTCTGCGAGAAGCTTTGAACTAAGGCTCTCAGATTCACCCGAAGACTCATCCGTCTCGTAGAAGATGCCTTGTACAACCACCGTACGAAACGCTCAAATAGTTCAGTGTCTGTGTCTCCCAGGAATACCTGTCTCTTTTCACTGTCCCACATTTCGTCGAGGTTCATGGAGTGTTCGTGAATGTGTCT
>NAJN01001331.1:0-12163 GCA_005059845.1 Cryomyces minteri
TGACGGAGCGTTTCCAGGGCATGAAGAAGAAGATCAACCCGAAAGTGATGAACATGATCGACAGCGTGGAGAAGAAAGAGGTGGCGCTGAAGAACATGATGCGGACGGTGATCCGCGACAAGAAGAAGATCGAAGAGACGATTTCGAGCCTGGACGAGTACAAGAAGGAGGCGCTGCAGAAGACGTGGAGTAAGGTGAACACGGACTTTGGCAATATCTTCAACGAGCTGCTGCCGGGCAATACGGCGAAGCTGGATCCACCTGAGGGGAAGTCCATCAGTGATGGCTTGGAGGTGAAGGTCTGTTTGGGGAAGGTGTGGAAGCAGAGTCTGACCGAGCTCAGTGGTGGACAACGGTATGTCTCTCTCCTGTTGTACTCCGTGTCACCTCCTGCATCGGTCTACTAACTTAGCATGCCCCAGGTCTCTCATAGCACTTTCCCTCATCATGGCGCTCCTCCAGTTCAAACCGGCGCCAATGTACATCCTAGACGAAGTCGACGCCGCGCTCGATCTCTCGCACACGCAGAACATCGGCCGCCTGATCAAGACACGGTTCAAGGGCAGCCAGTTCATCGTCGTGTCGCTGAAAGACGGCATGTTCAAAAATGCAAATCGCATCTTCCGGACGAGATTCACCGAAGGGACGAGTGTGGTGCAAGCGCTCACTCCGGCAGACCTGAGATGATTGAGACATTGAGAAGGGGCTTGCTCTTACACCTGCTGTTTTGCAGTCTGCACATTCTGGTCTTCTTGAGAGGAGTTCCTCTGGAGGGCGTCGTGGGATGGGAGAGTACTGGTGCATCCAGGCGTTTCCGGACGGCGTCGATTGCAAATAAACGCGTTTTCCCTGTCGGGTACCTGCACGTTGGGCCTTTGTTTTTGTAGAGATATCCCGGGCAGAGACGGTCAGTTCGATACGGCGAACCTTCTTGTTCGTTCGACACAATGAATCCACAGTGATACCTCAGCTGTTGTTTGAGGTGTGATGGTGATTGATGCGACCCTTGGAGCATGTGCATCCGAGTCACGTCACCCAGCAACTTCCACCGGCCAACACCATCTTGACACTTACCTTCATCTACCATTGTCCATCTCAACCGCTCTCCTCTCCTCTCGCCTACCCACAACCGCATCAAACACCGCCTGGACAAAGGCTCCTCCACCACTGCAATCCATCCGTACCTACACATAAACACCGCCCGCCCCCACATCCACATTCACATCCACATCTCCTCCCCACCCCCAACTTCACGCCAACCGATGGCCGAACAAACGCTCAACATCCCGCAGCTCCTCGCCGTCCTTGTCGTCGGCTTCCTCGCCATCCGCTGGTACTTCTTCTCCGCGCCCAGCGCCTCCGGCCAACAACATGCGCGGCATCACCCCCCCGGTCGGAGCGTCAACCCGGCGCATGTCGACCAGCTCACGCAGATGTTTCCGCAGCTGGACCGACGGAGCGTCATGTGGGACTTGCAGCGGAATGGCGGGAATGTCGCGGCTACGACGGAGAGGGTGCTTGCGGGGAGGGGGCTGGACGCGGTGAGTACAGTTGCAAGTTACTCGTTTGTTCTGGAGAGGCGGGATGGCTTGCACTGGCTCGCTAGTGTTGCTTGTGTGAGAGGATTGCTGGAGGTCGCATATAACCGCGTGGAGTACAGACGCTGACATTCTCTACACCCAACAGCCCCCGCCCTCTTTCCAGCCCCCCACGCCCCCTTCCCGCATCAGCGCGCCTGGAACGCAACCGTCCAAACCAATCCATCCAGATCTAATAACGCGGTACAATCTGTCCGCCAAGATCCTCCCACCCACGCCTCCTTCGAGCTCCAACGACAACCCCACCACAACCACCACCGCAGCGACATCATCAGGTGCGAGAGGATCCGAGGCTTCTTGGTCGGCGAATAGGAACGAGAGACAGGCGCTGCTGCAGCGGAGACGGGACGAGATGATCTTGGCGGCGAGGAGGAAGATGGAGGAGAGGGATCGCGAGCGGGGCAAGGTTGCTTGAAGAGTCGAGGAGAGGCCCGGGAAGAGTGGAGGGGAGTGCAGAGGAGTGGGGTGGACTCATGGACGGGAGAGCAATCGAATTTGAGCGTTTCGGTGTACATAACGTATGTACGTGTTGATGAGCATCGAGGCAGGCGTTGGGTACACGTGTCTATACCAGTCACGGAACGGATATATAGCGCCATGCACATCCAGGCCATTCAGTATCAGCTCGAGAACCGAGTGGACTTCCAGTGTCGAGGGCTGTCTTTGGTAGGTGTAAAATGTAGGGGGTATCCGTGTACAGCCAGCCAGCTCATTTACGCTAAGACAAGGAAGTAAAGCGCCATGTGCAGCAGCGCCCTCTTAGACGTAGCAAAAGAACCCGACCCCTTCGACCATGCGAATACCCTTCTATGCTCCATTCGTCGCATTTCCATTTCCGTAATACTCCACATGCTGAGCTTCCTTCTCGGCGCCGACCTCCTGCCCGCCCCCTGTCGTCCGGCCCACGCCCCTCCAAAACTCGTCCCGCTCCTTAAGCAACTCCTCGCACCACGCCCGCACCTCCGGCAGCTCGATCCTCGTCGCCACCCACGCAAACTCGCCCAGGTCCAGCGTGCCCTGCGCCGCGCGCTCATACTCCATCATCTGCAGCAGCAGCTCCATCTTGTCGACGTCGTGCACAAAGCGCGCCTCGAGCGTCTCGCCGTCCTCGTACTCCTGCCACACCGCGCGCATCTCCTCGCCCGCCACTCCGCCCCCGACTTTGCCCAGCAGGTCTCCACACAGGTACGACATGGTGGCGGTCTCGCGCCGCGACTTCTCCGCCTTCAGCACCCCATCGACCGGCGTGATGTCGCCGACGAGCGATTCCGCCATGTCGTGCACCAGCGCCATCTGCGTGCAGCGCGGGATGTTGAGCCGCGAGGCGAGAGAGGCGGGCGCGAGCATGGTCAGGATCGACATCCGGTACATGTGGTCGGCGATGGACTCGCCGTGGGCAATGCCGAAGCGTCGCCAGCCTTCGCGTTTGGTCGTCTTTAGACGCGAGAGAACGTGTAGGAAGGGCAGGGGCGAGGAGGTGTGCGGCGCGGGGGGGTCGGGGAGGGTCGAGAGGACGGTGTGGGGTGTCCAGGGGGCGGTTTGGGCGCTGGGAGGTTGGGAGAGAATGCCCGAGGTGGGTCCTGGAGAGCTTGTCAGCCTGTGAGGCGTGAGGAACTGTATTGGGGACTTACCGGGAGGATCGTTCGTCTGGAGTGCCTGCTCGACCATGTTGAGATTGATGGTGGACCTTGTGCTCGCTACCGCAAATGAGGTGACAGGAGTGTGTAGTGAGAGATTTCGAGACTGCGGAGGGCGCGGTGGTGGTTATGGGGATGAGACGGGGATGGGTGTTGAGGCGTCTGGCCGTTTGTTGTCGTGACGTGGTTGCGCAGCGCGTGTGCATCGGTGTTTGGGCTTTGCTTCTCCCGACTGCTGCTCCAAAGAGTCGAAGAGATGCCCCGCCAAACACATGCAAGGGTCCGCTCTCTATCAGCGTCCGCCAGCCTACTCCGCGTAGTGACCCGTCATTCAGTATTCTTTGACTGCTTCAGTGCCAGAGTGAGAGTGTTGAGCAGACAATGGACAAGTTCCAGGCCTTCGGAAAGAACCTCAGGTACGGCTCAGCGCCTGGCAGTTTGCGCCCGCTCCGCTCCAGACTGACGGCTTATCTTACAGTGCTTCCTTCACCCCGTTCGCGGCGAGGACCCAGCAGTATGTCAAAGAGCAGCTCGGTCAAGCTGAAGACAAGGTGAACAGAGCCTCGGCTGTGGTCGGGCGCGTCACCTCTGAGAGGTGACTTTCTGGATGCTGGTTCTAATGCAGGCACACGACAGACTCAGCTTCCGCCCGACTACACCGAGCTCGAGAAGCGCGTAGATGCCCTCAGACAGGTCCATCAGAAGCTGTTACAAGTCACGTACGTTCCGGCACAAGCTCTCATCCCTTTGGCTTCGAAGCACTCACCCCCCTACCGCAGCTCCCAATACTCCAACGAAGCCTACGACTACCCTCCCAACCTTCGTGAATCCTTCAACGACCTCGGCCGCACCATCTCCGAGAAGGTCCACCTCCTCTCCAGCGCTACATCGCCTGCCGAAGCCCAAGCTGCCTTCACTGCTCCACCCTCCGCTAAGCCGCAACCGAAGACCTTCAACCATGCCATCGCTCGCGCTTCCCTCGCTGGCTCGCAGCTTCTCCACCAGTCCGACAGTTCCGGCACCGATGACCCTCTAGCGACTGCTCTAGAGAAGTATGCGATTGCGGAAGAGAAAGTGGGAGAAGCTCGCCTGGCTCAAGATCATCAGATCCAGACCCGTTTCCTGGCCGGTTGGAGCACAACACTGAATACGAACCTGATGTTCGCCCAACGCGCAAGGAAAGGAGTGGAGAACGCGCGTCTGTCGCTGGACGCCACGAAGGCCAAGGCTAAGCACGGGTCTGGTTTCAGTCTCCCGGGCCAGAAAGGTCACCACGTCAAGACCGACGACGAGTTGTCAGAGGAGGAAAGGGTGCACATTGAGCAGGCGGAAGACGAGTTTGTAGGCCAGACCGAGGAGGCGGTAGGCGTGATGAAGAACGTCCTCGACACGCCTGAGCCGCTTAGGAACCTCGCGGATCTCATAGCGGCGCAGCTGGAGTTTCATAAGAAGGCTTACGAGATTCTGAGCGAGTTGGCGCCCATCGTCGATGGGCTGCAAGTTGAGCAGGAGGTGGGTCGCCACGAGTCCTACGCTGCCTAGGTGCCCCCACGCATCCAAGCGTGTCTCTGTCTACCATGAGCTAACTCATACTCACCTTTAGGCAAGCTATCGCAAGGCGCGGGAAGGAGCTTAAAGAACTCGTCTGTACCTTCAGACATCAGGAGGAGGATCACATTTGCGGCTGTTCTGCTGCCGCTTTTCTCAACTGACGAGAGTTGTATGCAATTGCGCTTTTTCGAATTCTCTGGGGAAGAGCTGGCGGTGTCTTTGGTCCACTTTCATCGACAGCGTGGTACACAGCAGCTTACCGGGCTGTCTGAACAATGCCCTCTGGGACACAAGACAAACCGACGCACTCTCATGCTGTGCTTCGGCTCTGGTGCACACCACATCAATAACAATACAAGGGGTCTTCCGTTATGCGGAGAGGGCGCCGCCGCTAGTGCTAGCGTCGCCGCAATTGTTGTCCCGTCTCCATCCCGGCTTCCTTCCTGACCTGTTGGGCAAGGTACCTACCCGATGTCCCACGATGGTACAAGCAGTATAAAGCGGTAGGGTTTGCTCCAGTGTGTTGGTCACCTCTCTTGGTGCTTCGTCGACTGTTTCTTTACTTCCTTCCCCTTGAGGTAGAACAAGAATATATGCCAGGCTTCGACCGTTCTTTTCAAGTCAATCACAGGTCCATCTCCAGAAAGACTAGGCAGTACATCACAATTCACTCCGCATCGCGCAGCTGCCAAAATGTCATCCACAAAGACCAAATACACCTCGAAACTATCTGACTCCCTCGTCCTCGTCCTCGGAGGCACATCAGGTCCTCGCCTCTCCCCCTCTCTTTTTCCCCCTGAGATCGAGTGAAAATTAACACATGCCACTAGGCATTGGCTTCTGCGTCGCAGAAGCCTGCCTTGAGCACGGTGCTCATGTCATAGTGTCTGGATCTCGTCAAGAGAAGCTGTCCAAGGCGCTTGACCGCCTCAAAGCAGCATACCCCGGCGCCTCATCTCGCATCAGCGGCTACACATGTGACCTCTCGCAGCCCGACCAACTAGAGGCCAATCTCTCGAACCTGCTGTCTGCAGCTACTACTGATGGCAAACTGGACCATATCGCCTTTACAGCCGGCGACGCGCTCAGGATCACGCCCGTCTCTGAAGCCACGCCCGAGGTCATCCGCCAGACGGGGAATGTCCGCTTCTTGGGCGCGCTCATGCTTGCGAAACTCGCTCCAAAGTATCTGTCTCCAGGCCCGGCGTCTTCAATAACCCTGACGGGTGGGTCGAACACCCACAAGCCGATGCCCGGATGGACCACCATAGCCGCTTACGGCGCAGCGACCGAAGGCATGACTCGGGGACTCGCCGTGGATCTGAAGCCCATCCGGGTCAACATGGTATCGCCTGGTGCCGTGCACACGGAGTTGTTTGCGGATATTGCGGAGGATAGACTGGAGGATGTGTTGGGGATGATGAGAAAGGCGACGACGACTGGTGAGGTCGGGAGGCCGGAGGATGTGGCCGAGGCGTATCTTTACTGCATGAGGGACCGTTTTGTGACGGGTAGCTTGATCGAGTCGAACGGAGGGCGACTGTTGGTTTGAACTTGTGACGGTTAGTGCAAGGGTTGGGTGCATGTAGTCTCATGGCGGCGCCTGGCATCAAGTACTTCTGTGAAAATCGCGTTTACGTGATTAATGCAACTAAACGCAATGCAAGTTGCTGACTATTTCCAACCCTTGTTTGCATCTTCTCCTACCGCAACAGCCTCCCAAGCTGACTCGTGTCCACCTCTTCGTACAGCCTCTGCCATCAGCTTTCGGCCAGTCTGCCATCTCCGACTCCACTCAAAAGCAACCGTATAGAACACTCGGTGGAGACGGTCGATTCTCGGGCGCCAGACTAACAGCACATGTGTGATGTATGCGATGTCCTCTTCTGGTCGAAAGCAGGCCTGTTCGGCTTGCAGGCAGCGGAAACGTAAATGCGACGTAAGCTTTTCTACTTCAGTCGTACTCAACCTCAAGAACAACGTCTGCGGAAGAGATTGCATCAAACTACTCTCTTCTCACTTGTGCAATGAAGCTAGTTGTGCGTTCTCAAGGAAGGGTTCAACTTTCCGCGGCCGGCTTCACGAACACACAAGTCGTTGCCAATAGTGCCGCTTCCCTGAGTCTGGGCAAATGTCCTAAACTGTCGTGTTCCAAAGTCCATGGAGTCGTAGAATGCCTTTCCTGTTCTTCTTCTTTTCCTTCTTCTTTCTCCTCAGCTGCAAAGTACAAGAACGTTCTCTGGATCTTACCATCCACCAACCACTCAGTCATGGCTTTTCACATTTTCTACCGTGCCATACTGACCAGCAGTTTCAGGCGCAACCCCCAGTCTGCTCCAGTTGCACCGCGCACGGAACCCCATGCAGCTACGCCAAACCCCCTGCACCACCCGCCCACTCCAACCTCGCCTTCTCCACAGGCTACTATAGCAGCCTACAAAGCGCAACCCCCCACGTCTTCACCCTTGGCAACAGCAACAGCAGCAGTAGTGACTTCCAACCCGCTCCCTTCCCTGCCGCTCCAAACTACCCATCAGGGGATGGTTTTGCTTCCGCTCCATGGGACCTGGGCGCGACCACGACCTTTTTCTCGCAGTCCTGGATCCGCTCGTCCTCGCGGCTGCACAGGGACGCGCTGGTGCGGCAGACGCCGACGGGGGAGGCTCCAGACGGACTGCTGAGGACGGACGTGCCGGTTCTCGCTCCTGGAACCTCACAGGCTGCGTTGGACGCGGCTGTATCTGCAGACGCCGTGACGAACCGAGACCTGGCTTACTCGGCAGATGGCGACACTGCGGCCCCAGGGGAGGCAGGGGGTTGGAACTTGGCTGACTCTGCAGCTTCTTGTGCCGTTGCAATTGAAGCCTCAGGAATCCGTAATACCTTCGATCAAGGCAACGGGACATGATCTTAAGCCACTCTGGAGGCGACTTCACCACCTACAGCGATTGGCACGATCGCTTGACGGAGCAGGCTCTACCACGCAACCCGCGGCAGTGTGGTAGAGACGCAAAGATGCAGTACCACCGGGAACGGAGTCTCCAGCAATCTCCCGAGACGGAATCGTGGCATACAAAGGAGCAGAAAACGATATTGTGTACTGGTGTGGCGAGTCAAAGGCTCGAGAGAACCGTGAAGCCGTTTGCGAGCGGAGAATCAGTCGGCACACGTCCCGAATGTCGCAGGAGCTTGGCACCGCTAACAGGCAACGCTGAATTGCATGGCGGGAGCATGCCGGTGTTGAGTGGGGGGAGAAAGAAGCGGCTGTTTCTGTTGCTTCGGCAGAAGAACATTACGACATCCGAGCACTCGAGAGCGGTCGTTTCAGCAGGATTCACAACCGACAACGCGTGCTTCTCAGAAGGTCAATGACTCAAAAGGTGTGAGGCCTGCTCCATCTAAAAGAGCTAGCAAACCGTAAAATCTAAGAAGACAACCACAGAAGAAAAAGGCTCCGACCAAACAAAGAGTACTCCCGTGAAGGGTACTCCAGCAAGAACGAAAGACCGACATCTGGGTTCCTGAACCGCAGTCGTCACCGTCTGGAGACACCTGGTCTACCACAAACGATCCCAAGGAGCCAGAACAGACAACGAAGTTAGGTGGAGAGACCGCCAATCGCCAAGAGCGGCCGCCGTCACATCCTGCGTCCACACTGCACGACACCCACTACCAGCCCAGTGCCAACAATACCCCCACGCCGTCCCCTCCCATCCCTCATCCTCCAACGCATGTCGCCGCAGCCAACGCCCTCAACATGCCGGCACAGTACGCCCGGACCTAGTTGCCCGCACCGCCATAGTACCTCTGCTGCTGCTGCTGCTGCTGCTGCTGCTGTTGGAGCGGGCCGCTGGGCGCGGGAGCCTGGCCCAGCTTCTGCAGCGCGACCTCGGCCGCGTCTTCTTTGGCGTTGCTCACGTACTGCCCGTCGTACCAGTAGCGCGCGGGGATGTACTGGCCTTGCACCATCACGGTGCTGGACCAGGCTGTGCGGCCGCCTAGGGAGGTGAGGGTGTCAGTCGTGGTGAGGGTGGGCGTGGGGAGGGCGAGTGGGCGTGGTGGGAGATGTGGCATGGGGGAGGGTGGTGCATGAGGGAATGAGGCGCGGCGTGTTGTGCTGGGGAACGGAGGCCGAGGAGGGGAGACAAGGCTTACCGCGGCGATCAGAGACGATGTTCCAGACTGGTGGACGCATCTGGGTGGCCCTGCAGTGCTCTGCCGTGTTCATGTCAGTCGGAGCTGTCTCGTGTAGAGACTGACTGGCCCTTCCCGACTACCGACCTTGGAGACGTTCCTGCCATGCGCTAGAGGTGCCGGCCCTGGCACTGGAAGCACTGGGGTTGGCGTAGCTCATAGAAGACATCGTGAAGGAATCGGGACCGGTACTTGGCAGCTAGGCACAGGTACTGAAGATAGTCGAGAAGGAGGTCTGACGTCTGAGGAGCGATGGCACAACGAAAGCCGGTCCAGCTCGAGAGAACAAGACTTCGAGAGCGCAACGTCGATTGAGGCTTCGACTCCGACAACAGACCTTCTTATAGAGCTCTGGGCCGGGGAGGAGCGCAGCGAGCAAGTCCCAGTTCACACGACGAGTCGAGCAGAACCCCAGAGGGGTTCCGTTGTAGATGCATGCACGTTCCCGAGATCAGAGGGACACGGCAACGCGAAACAACCAGCGCGGACGGCAGTGCAAGTGAGAAGCCAGCGAGAGGACGGCATCGCCGTGTGCATCCCGCTTTCCCTCCCACAAGGCATTGCGTTGGAGGAGGACAGGCTCGGGCCAGCGCAGATAAGGGGGGGGCCCACGATGCCGGCACGACGTGCTGTCGACGTCTAGGTTACGCGCAACGCCAGGAACGGCTATCTGCATGAGACGACTCGAACGGGACGAAAGAAGGACGGGAAAGCGCTGTTCTGGACGCGTGGCAGGAAAGCACGCTCACGTAGGGCGGTGGAGAGACGGAAGATATCGACTGCGCGACGTTGCGTACCTCAACAACTATAGACGATTCGCTCGACGTGGTTCACGCAGACATAAAGACCACGAACGAACGAACGGACGAGGCTGATGCGACGCCCTGCCTCCTACCTTGCGACCCCCATCGCACGTTCAGTGCCAGCCCGCGATGGTCTGGCATGCAGCAGCTGCAGGCGGCGCAGCGGCGGGAGACCAGCCAGAGAAAAAAGGCGGCGCAGAGAGCAGGAAAGTCAACCGGTCCACGGTATTCCGCCAGCCGTCGCGGTATATAGCATGGGTCGTATGGTCCGCCGCGTGCGTGCGTGCGTGCAGCATCAGCCCTTCACGCGTACCTACTTGAGGTCGCAGCCCATGTTTTGACACTTCTGTCGCACGGGGTGCGGAAGAAGGTTGGCGTTGCATGCCTGCGCCGGCAAATGAGATCAGGGACGTCGTGCGCGGATGCCTGCATATACAGCAGTGGTGGAGCGTTCCGGGGCGCACACGAGCGGCAAACGTGACCTGTGGTCATGGTGGTGCACGCATCACGACAATGACTGCTCGAGAAACAGATGCTTAGGAGACTTGAGGAATGGTTAAATGGATAGTGCTAGGGCAGGGGGGATTCCAGACGCTGCTATGTAGAAGGTGTGGGCGCCGTCAAATGCCGCGAGATCATGTTCGTGAATGCTGTCGTGATGGAGTCGTAGCAAACAAGCAAACGCCATTCCCCTCGGAATCAAACCAGCCCTTCGCCACGGTGTAGTGCTGTGCAACATGTAATTGCAACGCTGCATCGTTCACCTCTGCCGGGTCACACTGGAGCCAAATCTGAGGAGTGCCATATGCGAAGTGGTGAGAGTATGCAGAACCCCTGATTGTGCGTTTCTCGTCGTACAAGTTTGCCATGCCCAGAACCATGAAGCCGGAGCAAAGACCGCCAGCAGGTGGCATAGCCTGGTCAGGTCACTACGGATGAGACGTGTGACGCAGTGGCGTCGGTTGTTTGCTCGGTGTAGCACCGCGCGCGGATGGCCGGTTGAACACTTCGTTGATGAGACGCTGCGGACCGACGTACTCCATGTTCATCTTGAGACTCGCCATCGGGATTACAAGTTGTCGGCTCTGCTTGGAATGAAAGCGTTGATTGATGCAGTCGTCGACCAGTGCTATCAACCCAGTTGCTACAACGATGCTGCGAAGAGTTAGTGAGAGTGATTTGGGTTGTGTCTGGCGTGGTGGAGGCTTACTCGGAGACGTCGGTCGAGTTACGGATGACTTCTCGATCACTGACCCACATCTCGGATGGTGGAACCCATCCTCCTTCGCAGCCTCTTCACGTGCTTGGAACACGGACATCGGTGTGGGAACTATATGTGCAATGGCCTGGTTGCTGCCGCTACGGACGAGATCATAAGACGTCTCTTCGGTGGAGTTCTCTCGTCTCACGACCCGTCTCCAAGCGTAGCTTGTGCCCCAGTACTCGAAGTCGTAACGTCTGTTGCTCTTGCCGCCACGACGGGTAATGTAGACTTGAGCGTAGTTGGAGAACTCCAGCTTCGTTACGTTCGTGGGCAGCTGTGATGCGCTCTTAGACGGATCGTCTGACTTCGGTCGCGATTCTTCCTCATCGTCGTCGGGTGGGTTCATCGACTCGTAGCCAGAATCCGCTCGCTTCAGGCTTGGCGCCGTGGGCGTTTTGCTCTCCGACTTCGACCGTAGGCTGGCGAGCGCGTTGCTCACAGACCTGGTGAAGCTGGGCCTTTTCCCTGCGATGGGCTTTTGATGCTTCTGAACCGTGTGGCAGACCTCTCGACCAGATTCCCTGCAGTATCGACGAAGAGAGTATTCTCGGTTCCGTAGATCGTGCATGCGGAGATGGAAGAGTGTCAAGTTCTTTCTTCTTCCACCAGAATAGTCCACCTGGGTGTCGAGACGCAGGTTCATGTTGCCATCGAAAGTGGCGTCGTCGTGGCGGATGCAGAGCTTCCGCGAAGATGGGAACAACTGTGCAAAGTCGGAGGGGGTGGCGGGTACAGCGTCGGTAGCAAAGGTCTCGTATCTTTGCTCAGGCACATCGAACTCTCGGTGATCCTCCGTTATGTCTTCAAACGATGGTACGGTAGAAGCGTATGTGTCTACCGAAGCTCTTGCATTGTCATGATCCTGGACTTGGAAAAGGTCTTTCCCACGTCCTTCAAGTCTAGCGTTGCAGGTGTCGTGATGTATTAGTGTCGGTCTCGTACTGTAGTCCGTGGGTGCTGTGCTCTGCGAATGGTACGATGTGTCGCTGCCGCTACTCCGCGAGCCCATGCTGCTGCTGTCGCTGGCGATCGTATCGCGTCGTGGGATGCTTCGAGCCATGTTGGAATTACGAAAAAAAGATGCCGGCAGGAGCTCTACGCCAGGACCGCAGGAGA
>NAJN01001332.1:0-12156 GCA_005059845.1 Cryomyces minteri
CACGTCTCCTCCTTGTAGTTCGTTACAGCGCGACCTCGTCAAAGTTCTCGTCCGCCGCACCTCTCCCGCTGCTCGCCGGCTGCTCAGGCGATCCGTACGGAATGCCAACAGCTTTCAACGCGTTGCCCTGCGCCTCAGCCTGCTTCTCCGTCGGACCAGCATCCTCAGACTCATCACTATTTCCACCTTCGTCCTCATCTGTTCGAGGGCCATCTCGTGTCTTCTCGTCATTGTCGCCCTGCGGTCGTGGTTCGGGCGTGGCAGTCGATGAAGGTCTTGAGGGCTCCTCTGGGATGCTGTCGTACTTTGGTGGCGGAGGCGGAGGTTTCTCGGTTCCCCCTTCTCGAGGAGACTGCTGAGGTCTTTCGGGCGTTGGCGGGGTGTGTTCGATTCTTGGGCTCTCTTGCACAGGGACGACTCTCTGCTGCGACTGTGGCGCCTGCTGCTGCTGCTGTTGTTGTTGTTGCTGATGTTGCTGCTGCGGCTGAGGTGGTTGCTGCTGTGCCTGTCCTGGTCCACCACCCTGGCCTTGCATGGCCACTCCTGGGCCAACCTGCCGTAATCTTGGATCCGCGTTGAGGTAGTATCCTCGCACTCCCGCAATTCTGCCTTCGCGCTCACACCCTTTAACCCAGTCCGGCACGACAACCGGGATGTTCATCTCAACTGCCTTCTCCCACGCTTGTCCTCTTCCCTCAGTACAAACAAAATGCGTCGTATCGATCCTGACCTGGTCAATCAGCTTGGCGCCTATCCTGTGGACTGTCTCGAGTAGAGAGTCGCGCAACTGAGCGGGCATCGGGCCAGGGGTGATGGTGATGCCAGAGAGGTCGGTCATCTTGTGCGTGCGGATCGTAAGCTTCTCAGAAGGATATGTACCGGCGCTCGTTCGCAGGACCAGATGGAAGGTGTACTCTGTGTCTACTGCCAGCCCGCTGATCTTGGTGCTCAACTTGTCCCTCGGAACGTTACCCGCCTTCTGACCATTGCGATACAAGCTCAAGCTGCGTAACTCAGCAGTCACGAGCTGTATAGGGTCCCATTCTAGGACAAGAGACGTTTGCGTGGCATTACGGCAGCGTAGAACTGGCGGCGAAGGCGAGGCTTGACCGAAAGTTGTGAAGATGGTCTCCTGCAGGCGTTCGAAAGAAGCGCGGGCGCGGTCTTCGGATTCAAAGTTGCGGGAGGTGTTAACGTCCACTATACTGCCGGAGGAGATGTCTGGGGGAAGCAGTATTGAGGGGAATTCAATCTGTCAACAGAAAGTTGGGTGTTAATTACAAGGACAGCTTGACAACGCGACACGAGCGGAACTTGGTAGGTGAGAAGCTTACCAGACGCTTGTCTTCTGTCAGAAGAACTGCGACACCTGCGTCTACCTTGCCCACAGTCAATGAGACGAGCATTGTGGTATGCAACGGCGAGATCTTGGAAACGCGGAAGCTGGAGAGCAAGAGCAACACATGCCCCAGCTCCAACCTACACCAATTTCATTCAATGGCCCAATCAAGGTTAGCGCAAAGCTTCCTCAGCTTCATGTTCATCCTCTACGACACTTCATTCCGGTCACTACTATGACGTTCCCAGTAGCACAACAAGCTCGAGGAGCAGCGAGAAACCGTAGCATGCGCCGGAACAACACACAGGAGTTCGACTAAAGTTGATACATTCTGTGGCTCCTGAGGCAGTTAATTACCATCTGCTGCGCAAGGTAATTACACAAAGCTGAGCTCTCGACCCGTGGATAGATGGTGGTTCACTCGTTGCCGCAACGCCATATCCGTGTATACGTACATATCCGTCCAATACACGAGTTTCCCAGACGGTGTCCACTCAGCTGAATGGAGTAACAGAGAGTGGAGAGAAACAAGCTGAGAGAGATGCAAGATTGCATAGACAGTCTTACGGAGCTTGGGACGAATGACCTCTGATCTCCTGCCTTCTCCTCTCAATCTCCGCGGCCAAAGATTGCTGCTCCTCCACGGTCTTTTCTGCCGCTAAGCGTCTCAAGCGCGCATCGTCTTCTGCTGCCACCTCCCAGACTGAAGACACGGCCGCCTCGTTAGTGATTGCTCACAAGGAATAGAGATGGCGGAGAACAGCCAGAAAGACTCGAACGAAAGAACTCACTCGGCTTGCTCGATTTCGAGTACTCTTTCAGTTTGTTGACGAAGTGGTCGAAGTCTTCTTGTTTGCCTATTCGGTTCTCTAGGGAGCGTTTCTGGAGTTCGGGGTTGTATCTCTGCAGAAATGTTAGCACAGGTAAGCGTTCTGCTGGGGTTTCGGAAAAGGAAAGATCGTGTGTCAGACACTTAGTAGCAAGGGGAAGGCGACAGTCAAGTCTAAAATCGAAGGATCATGCATGGTGCTACTCACCAAGAATAGCTCTTCCTCGGTGGGCGTGACATAGTAGATGAGAGCCGGTCCGCCCAGACTGACGAGCACACCGCTAGAGAAGGTCAGTGTACATGCACGCCTCCGACCCATCTGTAGGGAACTTACGCTGCGATCATCTTCGTCCATAACCTTGCTCCTGGCATGGTGGCGGAAATCCTGATATGACAGAAAGGTTGACGCTGTTCCTGCTTTGATGGGCACTGTTCCTGCCGAACAACGGAATCGAGGCAGCGGCTTCCCTGATGTTGACCCTTGGACGACAGCTTACTGGGTTGCGTCCTGTTTGATGGTGGAGGTGTCAAGCTGCGTACAAACCCGTCCCAAGTCGATGATGGGAGTTCGACCGAACTGTGGCTGAGAAGTGTGGCTGGTCATCTTCACGCTTCCCGCTTCTCATTCGCTGTACAGTGTGCATGCGGAAACACTCGAAAGAGACCCCAGTTCCACTTCCCTTCCAGCATTGTGCTCCTCTCCATACGCCTTGATTGCGAGCGCTGCGACGGTCGTTCCTTTGTACACAGTCGCCCGTTCCGGCGTCATTGTCTTTCGGATTCCAAGCTTGGTCTCAGCTTACAGATTGGACCGCTGTGCTTAAGTGCATCCACATAACATACAGTCATTGCGCAGCTTACTCGATCCAAAGAAGCTCACTGTTCCGCAGGTACAGAGCTGTTCAACACTCATTGAATGTGTCGCGAGCCAGCTCTGGCGGACTCCATCACCGGCACGCCGCATCATAATCGTTGATCATCTTCTTCCATAGATACGAGGCGCAGGACATCGAGCGCAGACTATCTCGAGCGCTTTACGACTCTCTAACTTGTACTCAAAGCAGTGAACATCATATTCACGCGGGCACTTGGAGAAGGTCCATACATCAAGTCATCTGGCTTGGCGTGCTGCAAACTCGCCTGGTCATTCACTGGACTCGACATCAACACAACAGGCAGCATGCCAACAACAGTGATCTAAAAGCACACAAGTCCGGTCCTTGCTTCACACAGTTTCATCGTCCTAGCAAACCATCGGAGGGAGTCACAATCCTATGCGCGCTTCAACAACTGCCCCTGGAGATCACGAATATGGCCTACAATCAGTACGCGTACCAGCAGCGGCCGCACCAACCTCACGTAAATCAAAGACCACTTCAGCAGACTCAGGGTGTTGGAGGACAACAGTATGCGAGTAACGAATACAATGACAGCTATGTACAGAGCCCAGGCCAGATAGAGCAAGGGTATGGCCAGAACGCCTACAAAGGCTATGACAGTTACCACGAAGCGCATGAGCAGAATGGTTACAATGGATACTCGGATTACAGCAATGGAAGCAGTCTTGGAAATAGTCAACATCTAGATTACGCGCGGCAGAACGGACAGCGTCCCAGACCTCCGCAGACTCGAAATATGCGTGGAGGATACGGAGAGCTTAACCCCCAGCAGAGAAGGCCAGGGCCACCAAATCGAGAGTACAGTGCGGAGAACGGGCAACAACGGAAAAGTCCCCCACGTGCGCCGCGACAAATGATTGCAGGGTCCAACGGACATCATCGCTCACAAGCACAGAATACTGGCCCCCAGACGGGATATGACGGAGCAACGCAAACCAAGCAACCGCATATGTACGAGAACGGAGCACCCCAGAGCCAAGCCCCTACTCAACAATACGCGCAACCACTCCATAGCAGCGTGTATCAACAGGCGGTACAGTCCCCTCGGCCTCCTCGCAGTCCACAGCCGCCGAAGCCAGAAGTTGCAAACCCTTGTAAGTATGTCCCGGATCCATTTCGTAAGGTGTCTGACAGTATGTAGCGAGGAAGCCCTTGATTGCGCCTGAATCTCCTAAGAGTTTGAGCTTCGACAACCCATTCCCCATCTTTCCTACTAAGAAGAAGGCATCATCGAAGCCAACTACCCCTGTTGATCCGAAAATGGCCGCACTAAGTATTAGAAGCAACCGCTCGAGCGACGAACAAGGGCGACAATTGACTACGAACAATCAGCGGAGTGAACCTCCCCAGCACAGGGTAAACGCTACCAACACAGCGCAGGACCCTCGAATGCATCGACAGCAGAGTCCTCCACCAGTAGGGCAGAACGACTACTCTAAAGGTACAAATCATGAAGAACGGCCAACCCAACCCACCGACCAGTCAGCGGTCCAGAGAACTCTTAGATCGCCACACCAACAAGCACAACAGCCAACGCATCCGCAAACACAGCTTCCATCTCAACAAACCCAGCATCCCAATGTTGGGCGCTCGCCACATTTCCGTGCACCACAACTGAATACTCAAGGCCCGTCTCTTCCTCAAGGAGTGCAACGTGCACCTCGACCGGGAGATTCGAGCGACCCAAGCAACAATTTCGGAAACCCTGTGTCCGCGAACCGCTCTCAAAGCATATCAGCAATAGAGCAATATCACGACGTTTCACGGGAACAGCCGTCATTTCAGCAGCCTTCTCATCGTCCGGGTCTTCCTGAGTCATCTTACTCTCAAGACAGAATCTACGACGCACTGCAGCCCCCGCGCTCAGCTCCATCAGATCGTGAGTCCGGCGCTGTCCTACAACGGGCGAGGACACTGCCCCAGGAATATACAGCTGCCCCATTCCAGAGACAGGCTCCGATCGATCCTCGATCGTATTGGCAAGAACCAGGACCGATGGTGGGCCACCACGGTCCGGAAGGTCGCGGCTTTGTTCCCCCTCGTGTACCCACAGCATCAAGCACCAGGTCAGCACCTGCTGCCTACCCACAGCCAAATGGATATCCTAATACAGGACATGGTGCACTTACTGGCGACCCTCTAACATCTCAGTGGATCAACCTACAAATGAGCCACGAAAACAGTGGCCAGCTCTACAATACTTACAGGGATAGAGAGGCAGAAATCGAAGCGTCAATGCCACAATTCAGTCCCGGACTTCCGCCTGAGCCAGATGCACAACACCAACCAGCATATGGGTGGCAGCCCGGCGTGAGCACAGCCTGGATCGGAAGTCCGCCTATACAGGGGAGAGCACATAGCATAGATACTCAACAGCCTATGGTCGTAGCGCCGGATTTTCAGAATGATGGGGTCCGTCGACAAACAGAAATGAATAGCTCACAGCACAACCACCGTGAACATAAGCGGGTCAACGAAGGTCAGAGCAATGAGTTCGTTTTCGAGATGCCTGGCGATGCACCGGTTCAGGTCCTACCAGAGCTTCCAGCATACGATGGCGCTACGTTGCGTCAATATGGACACACTGACTACGGATTACCTGAACCACAATATACCGATGCCGACACTCGCGCTAAAGACCGAATGCCACCGCGGCTTCTGAACATTTCACAACAGTCTAGCAGTTCTCAAAGAACTTTTCCGCCTCAACAACCTGGACCACTGAACCGTCAAATGCAAAGACCTGGTCCGTCGTCGCAACCACACCATGCGCAGCGGAACATCCCAACTCAATCCTGGGACCCTAGCTGGGCATCTGGTGCGCGACCACAGGGCCGTCCTCCTCCTGTTCAGCCCGGCTCAGCAGTGCATCCGCCTGTGAGTGCCCCGGGTTCATTAGGACTCTCGACAACGCAGCAACCCGGTCCTGCCGCGAATTCCAATCCCCCGCGCCGCAATTCTGACGCTCTTCCCCAACACCCCACGCCCGTCCGGGCAGGTCTGTTAGAGCCATCGCCACCACCTCAACCAGTAAAACCTCCGCCGGTACGACAGTACAACACTGGTCCTGCACCTGATCCGAGCAGTCAGTCGCAATTACCAGGGCCAAGGCACTCATTGGATAGGGGCGGCTCCGTACCAGTGACGCATGCAGAGATTGAGCGTCTCAAGCAAGCTGTCCAGAACAATCCAGCTGACAACAAGACGTCCCTGCTCCTTGCAAAGAAGCTGGTTGAAGCGGCAAAGGTGCTCGCCCCTACGACGTCCGCAGATCCGAAGGCTGTAGCAAAGAACCGCGAGCGATACATTTACGAAGCGCACAAGAGGGTCAAGAAGTTAGCATCAAACGGGTATCCGGACGCGATGTTCTATCTAGCAGACGCTTACGGTCAGGGCCTCCTAGGTCTCGAGGTGGACACCAAAGAAGCCTTCGCACTTTATCAAGCAGCTGCGAAAGCTGGTCACGCGCCCTCAGCCTACCGCACAGCTGTGTGCTGCGAGATGGGTCCCGAGGAAGGTGGTGGCACTCGCAAAGACCCCCAGAAAGCAGTGCAGTGGTACACTCGTGCCGCATCCCTCGGAGATCCACCTGCCATGTACAAGATCGGCATGATACAGCTGAAGGGTCTCCTGGGTCAGCCTCGCAACCTCTCCGTAGCTGTCAGCTGGCTCAAGCGCGCTGCGGAACGTGCCGATGCTGAAAACCCGCATGCCTTACACGAACTTGGCTTGTTGTACTCGTCACCGCCGCCGCACAGTGGGCCTGAGAAAGACCGGATCGTCGTGAATGAGAAGGAAGCGAACAGGTTGTTCCACGAGGCTGCAAGTCTCGGTTACAAATTCAGTCAGTTTCAACTAGGTCACGCTTATGAGTATGGGTTGCTGGGATGTCCAATCAACGCAAGGAGCTCCATCGGATGGTACAGCAAGGCTGCAGCGCAAGGTGAACACCAGAGGTGAGTCGCATGTTCTTTTTCACAACGGCGAGTTCCTACTGACTCGACGACACGTAGTGAACTGGCGTTGTCCGGATGGTATCTCACAGGCTCCGAAGGAGTGCTCGAACACTCCGACACAGAAGCATATCTTTGGGCTCGAAAGGCGGCATCAGCTGAAGGCGGTGGGCAGGCGGCTGGAAAAGCTATGTTCGCTATGGGCTATTTCACCGAGGTCGGCATCGGTTGCCGCGCTGACCTGGATGAGGCGAAGAGGTGGTATGGCAGAGCTGCAGGTACGTCGAATATTTTGTCTGGCCCGATCCCGACGCTTGGTCGTGCCAGCGAACTACAAACTGAGCGGCGTCCAAACGACTGACATCCCCCGACAGCATACAAATTTCCGAAAGCGCAAGAAAGGCTAGAGGAGCTCAAGAAGGGCGGCTACAAGGTCCAGAAGGGCCGCGAGAAACTGTCTCGGAGCAACCAGAAGAAGAACGACGCTGAATGCACAGTCATGTAATGGTGGGGAGTTTGGGGATTGAACGATTGCTGGCTGGGCTACTTCGTATGATACCTTGTCGGTGTAGCATACACGGTGCTTGAGGTACATTGGCCGAGCAGGATGACTTGGCTCTGGCATTTGAGCTTTGGGCTCTGGGTGGGAAGCGCTTGGGAATGAAAGCTTCGCAACGAGCAATGTGTGTTGAGCGGGATGAGGCCTGGGCATGAGCGAGCACGATGTAGGCGCATAAGGCATCTCGGGCGGCATCGTTCTCATTTCTGCTCTTGTTCGATCGTTGCAGCTGGGACACCTCGAGACTTTATGTGCTATGCAGCCGTCTCTACATCTTCAAGCGTAGGAGGGGGTTTCTGTTCGTGTTTCTCGTGATACGCGCTGCTTCTACGCAACGCTTCTCCCGACCTCACCTGCACTTCTTCTCCTCATCCTCTTCCACCTCTGCTCGGCAACAACACGTCCAGCATCCATCTCATTGCATCGCCATCACCGTCGAACCATGATCTCTTTGCCGCCTCTCCGCCGCTTACTCGTGCCCTCTCTAGTCTGTCTGGCCCTCATCATCTTCTACCGCTCGCACTTCACTGCTCCCTCAAAGATACAGGCCTTCGTCTTCCGTCATCTGACGCCTTCACCTCCCGGCCTCCGCGTTCCTCTCGCCGCTCTCGACCATCTCCCAATCCACAATGCCTCTCAGAACTACCTCTCACCACCTCAGCACCTCTACTACACCTACCCTCACTCCGCTAACCTCGGCAAGAACATCACTGGCTCCGGCCACGCCATCCCCACGTATTCGCAGCCACTGCTGAATCCGTACTTGGCGCCACTGTTCAAATGCCCAAGACAAGCCAACAGATTCACAAGCCACATCCGTCTTCCGAACCCGGTGCGCAACATCTCGATGATTCCGCCGGGTTCGACGCACGATGACCGCCGTTTCTGGAACCCGACGATCATGTCGCTGCCTTGGTGGAGCGAGAACCAATACCTCCTGGTCAGCCGCATCGTCACGGATGGGAATTACCAGGAGAACGTTCTTTGCGAGGCCAACATCTGCTACACCAATCCATCAGTTGATGTTCGTAGGAAGGGCGATGGGGAGTGCACACCGGATGATCTGCAGCATCTGGGCGGCAATGTTGGGTTGCGGTGTGTCGGATCACCAGTAAAACTGGGCGTCCCTCCAACACCGGCAGAGAAATGCTTGGGGAAGTTCGAGAGTTACACCGACATTCCTGGATTCCATGACCCCAGAATCTTCTGGAGTGGGCGAGGAGAGCCGCTGATGATATTGAACACGCAGTGAGCCTCGCCGTATCCACCTCTCCCTTAAAACGCTCACTAAACCCTCGCCATCAGATCACGCTACGCCTGCTCCGGCCTTTGGATCATCGACTTGCGCGTCCCCTACCCGCCTCTACACGCCCTCCTCGCCTCCTCCCCCACGCACCCCTCCCTCGGCCCCCTGATCTCGTACCCGCACCTGACAGAATTGACTCGCAACCCACCAGGCACGCGTTCCCCAATGGAGAAAAATTGGATGTTCTTCGCCCCTGACGCAGCGAGCAGCTACATCCACTACGAGATCTCGCCACACACACGCACCTTCGCCAAACTCCTCGGCAATGGTCTCACGACGCCCAACCTGACTGACCCGCTCGAGCAGCCGTGTCTGCAGCTCGCGCCAGAGGGCACGACGGACGGCGAGGGCAGGGCGGTGAAGGGGACGTGGCACCAGAGCAGCAACAGCCTGAAGCTGATCCTGTGCGACCGGGCTGAAGCGGAGGCGGAGGGACAGACGGAGAATGGGAAGGGGAAGGAGAGGTGCGTATCGAATGCGGACAACGCTGTTTTCATGGCCGTCATGCACCGGAAACACGACAACGGCCTCGGTCTGCCGCTGCGCTATGAGCGCTATCTTGTGATATGGTCTGCATACCCGCCGTTCGCGCTCTTGGCCGTCTCGAAGCATCCGCTGCTGTTCGCGAACGAAACGGCGGGGGGGTGGAGCGCGGCGCAGAACTGGGATAATGTCGACGAGAGTGACGGGGACGGCGACGGTGACGATAGGGAGGGGGCAGCGTACACAACAGCGCCAACCGCAGCGGCGGATACCAGCAATGCCAGCGCAGCGACCCCGCCAGCCGCATCCCCGCCCGGCATCAAGGTCAAGCGCGAAGCACCTCCAACTCAAAGAAGCCCCAGGAACGTGAGGGACAAGTCCAACTGGGCCTACTTCACATACACAGTCTCGATGGCTTACGCTTGGCGCCCGGCTCCTTCCCCACTCACGGCCCGCGCCGCCTCGGAAGACCTAAACACGGGCTACCTGGACGACGAAGTCATCGTCGGAATCGGCATCATGGATGGCGGACAGAACTATGCGAGGGTGAGGGTGAAAGAGCTGTTGGGATGCTTGAGGGCGTGTCAGGGGCGGAGGCTTGGGGACGGCGCTTGAGGGTCAGGGGTGGAGTCGTGGGTGTGGGGAAGGGGGCGGACGTCGATGGGAGGTCGGACGATGGAATGGATGGCAGCGGTGGTCAGACGAGGGGGACGGCACGCGTGTACTGATGTTCGTGCTGGCGTTGCACCAAGGTCGAAGGGAACACTGCGAGAGTGCTGTTGCGGAGACGGGAAGCCAGGGAATCGAGTCAGTGCGCGCGGTGCTAGCGAACAACGTCTGTTGAGCCCCCCCTCCCCCAGTCGAAGCGCCCACTACCCCAGACCCTTCGTAGAAGGACGGACTGCGACCGACGTCGTACCGTGCTCGGCGCCCCACGACCTTGTCGGCGAGAGAACACCCACAATCCGCCTCCCGCGCCACTCCCTCCATGGCAGCGCCGCATCGACGCCAGGGGGGCGCCGCAGCGCGTACCGGCCTGGAGCGAACAGCGAGGACGCGCGGAAACCGCACATGGTCGTGTGGCGCGGAAAAGGGGGGTGGGGGGTCCCTACTCCGTCCAACGCACACAACCCCTCTCTGCACGACCGCAAGAAAAAACACGAACCGGCTTCTCGCGTGCGCCTCACGGACGGCAGAAAGGTGCGACGGGGGGGCAGCGAGAGGCGACAGGCGGCGTGCGTGCGTGGTCGAAGCGGAGCCTGGCGCTCGCGTTCGGGCGGGTGCCGGGTGGAAGGGAGGAGGCCGCGGGCGCGGAGAGGACGCCGTAGGACGGGGAGAGCGCGGGTGCGAGTGTCGTGGCGGGTCGTGGCTCGTTCGGATGTGGGGAAGAGGGCGGTGGGATGGGAGAGGTTGGGGGGGGGGCGCGGTGCTGGCAGGAGTGGCGGAGCGTGGTGTAGGAGGAGTTGGGGGAGAAGAAGACGGAGAAGCCGCAGAGCTGTGGAGAGAAGTCGGCGTCGGGCTGGAGGACTCGAAGCTGCCACCGCCAACGGCGTTTGTGGAGCGATGGAGCCGTGGGGAGCGGAGCGCGCAACTCTTTGGCGCTCCGCATTGGAAACTGCTCGTGTTGGTTGGGGACAGCCCGCGCCTAGCGTTCAGGAGGAAGCGAGGACTTCCTGTGCTCGTTGCCTCGAATCAACAATGCACGGCTAGGGTGAGTTCAGAGTGATCGTTGGAGGAAGAGGAGCGCAGGTACGCAGAGATTGACAGGAAGAAGAGCCGAAGACCAGGGCTAACGCAATGGTTGGGGAGGTATTCGGAATGAACGAATTCCTCAACTCTGGCGGTTTCTGGAGGAGACAACAAAAGACGACACAATCTTTGGGATTCCCCGGGTGTCGCTGCGTGAGGCGGAGGGGGTGGCAGTAGGGAGACGATGCCTGTGGATGGTGCTTTAGCAACGAGCTGATCTGGACGTTTTCATTGCCGCTACTCCAGATATTTCTTTGATGCGAGCGCCCTCTCCTGTCAGGGAACTCGAAAATCATGAACGTCTTCGGATGTGAGGTTTAACCTGTTCACCAACAACGCACTTGAAGCTGCAAGATGATGAACAGAGTCGCTCTGGAGGCCAGGACGTTCCAACAATCGTACCGATCCGGGCTCGAGGCGCATGAGGAAATGGTGAAAGCACGTGGTTGATCGGGCAATGCAGTGTATGTTTGGACTAAGTCCAGTATATTCGAAAACTCGTACGCCGGGTCTTTGGTTGGTTTTTTCTCTTCAAAACACAAGTAAATGGAGGTGCCGTTCCTCCAATTTCTCCTGCGCCTTGGCTGAGGGCCTGAGAACGTTCGCACGCTGCCACAGTGGGATGATCCACTACTGTATGCTGGCATTGCTTGGCGTAGGAGAAGAGGTGTTGTCTTAGATTGACGGCGGCGACTCCCTGGCCTCGTTCGCTGATATGAACTTGGTCGCGACATCCCCATAGGGAATGCCAAGCAACCAGACAGAGCCTAGAGAGTGCCCAACATGGAGGTCCAAATAGAAGAGAGATGAGCTGCGAAAATCACTTGCCTGATTGATAGAGAGGCCAGTCATTATGGGCGATGGTCCTGACTGTAGGGCTCGGTAATTGCCCTGTGGCCTTACGACTTGTGGTCTCTGGACGACCGGCACTTTTGGGCGATGTTGATCCCGATGGAGGCGGCATGTACTTTGCAAGGCACGGGTCGTCGTCAAGCCAAAAACGAGCGAGGCGCATGTGGCGGGTGATCATCACACCCAT
>NAJN01001333.1:0-12147 GCA_005059845.1 Cryomyces minteri
ACTCTTTTCCTGCAGAAACCATCAAGACTATGGCCAGTGGTACGATGGTAGTATAGCGGTTCGTAGGTGAGATATTAGGGATCTGCTGCAATATGGCCGTAAACAAGAAAAACAAATTGGCATATTTAGAGAATTGCTCGAATAGGAATTTTGGTAGAAAGGTAATGACGTTGTACTTTGCAGTCGATACGTGGTTATCCACGTATTTGTTTGCTGCGTTGGCAGGAGGGTTGTTGAGATGTATTATCCGTGGTCCTAACGTAGATTGGTCTGGTCCACCGCGTCCGAAACCAAACTTGAACTTCCCAGGATTCAATCTTTTCTGCTTCGGCTGTGGTATAGGCCCGTCCACCGTCGTGCTCTCTAATCGTGTGCCTCGTGCTCCAGCTTCTGTCAAAGGCAGATCCATTTCCGAGTACTCTGGTGCCATTCGCAGCATATTCTTGGCCCTTCCCACTATCCCACCTCCCAAGCTCAGAATGCTGTTCCTATTCCTTGCATGCCCACTAGCACGCTTTGGATTCGGGGAAGGCGCGTCATCAATTCCACCTGCAGCATAATAGCCCTGAATAGATCGGTCGTCATCTGGTAGGTCGTCCACGTCTGAGTATCTCTGGTAGTTGCCTAGCCCAGATGTTTGCGAGAAAGCCCGGTCCGCTGGAGTCAGATAAGGTGGTTGTAGCTGTCCAGTTGGCGGCGCACCAGGTCCCCCTGGTAGCCCAGCCGTCGAGCCGCTGCCACCAAGGAAGTCATCATAGGATACTGAGGGTCGGCCGTGCGGTACGTCCGAGTCGTCTATATCAAACTGGCGCAATAGATTCGCATCGTTCACCGGCGGCGGCTGGCCAGTGTAGTACGTCGGTTGGTCGTCAATGTCAAGTAGCAGGTCATCGTCATGTTGCGCAGGAGCCTGTCCTCCTCCAGGAGGCCTACCTGCCATTCCAACAAGGTATCTTCCACAGACTTATTCCCTCGATCGAAGGCACGTTCTTCCGCAGAATCATTCAGACTGTTTGTGCCCCAAGTCGCTGCTTTCTCTTGAAACTTCGGAACTGGTTGTAGTGGAGCAGCCGGCCTGTCGACGTACGTATGCGTGTTGTTCTATTCTTTCTCAGCACAGCCCCAAGCCCTAGCTCCGTGTTGCGCAACGAGCTTCAGGCACCGAGAGCGCGTGTCAGGAACGCGGGCGAATGTGCGTGTGTCTTTACTCCAACGGTCGCAGGTCCCAGAGAAAGGTCGCTACCCGACAGAGACAGCATAGAAGTCACTGGAGTGTTCAAGCGTGGGTTGTGCTTCGAGGACGCGAAGCAGACCCTGAGGGAGATGGCAGCCGGGATCGTCCTTCGCCGAAAATCCGCTTCACGTCAGCCGTTTGCATTGAACGTGAACAGCACCAACGCGGTTTAGCATACACGGACAGTCTCAGTACTTTGATTGTAGCAAGAACTGCTTAACTATACTGGGACAATCTCCAGTTGTACCCATAGCTTGAGCGGGTTCTACATCACACAGTCATATCAACGTCAAGCCCGCCGTCATGGTCTGCGCCAAGTGCCAGAAACTGCTCAAGAAGACAGAGCTGGCGACGCCCAACGTGAAGAAGAAGAATGAGATGTACTTTGGCTCTCCTGCAGGATCGGCCAAAAGTGCAAGCAAGGGTTCCGCAACACTAGGGAACACCGGAGTTGGCAAAGTCAGCATGCCTCCCTACTACGAAGACGAGGGCAACAGCTAAGCAACGGTACCATCACAGAGCAAGCTCCTCAGCAAAAGCGCAAAGAACCCTTATGCGGCGTACTCCAGTACTTGCGGTGGATGTACGACAAAGGTCGATTCCGGAAAGAAGTTCTGCCAGAGATGTGCTTTCAAGCAGAATGGTATGCCACCAAGGCGCAAACCATGGAGTACAGCTGGCTGACCTACTTGCTGTAGCATGCGCCATGTGCGGTAAGAGTTTAACGCAAGGCAAAGACGGTGGTCCCAGCAACAGTACACCATTAGTATCTGGCCAGCGGTTCTCTGCGAAGTAGTATGTTTACTACGAAGCTGCGTTTGACGATACCCAATGCAGATGCGAGAGCTGGAACAGTTGCTTGTTGGTGAGGTGCTCGACTCCCAGCCAATGTACTACGCAATTTCTACATCGCCAGTGCGAAAGAACCTCGACATTGAGGACTTGCTACCAACGCGCGGCGGAGGAACTGTTAAGACGGCAGAAGGCACCTGTAGCCGTTGGCCGTTCGTGGCTTCCTCTCGTTCAGCGCGGCGAAAGAAGAATAGCGGAATCAGATACGGACGAGGAACTGTCGGCGGAGGAAAGAAATGTGGGCAGGATCTATCTAACGGTACACCTTGTGATTTCGAAGGTACTGCTAGCGAAAAAGACTGCTCAGAATTGCTCTAGGCACGTTTAATGATCAGTTTGCTGTACGAAGTGAGAGCAATTGATGATAAGGATATATGCCGTGTTGAGGGAAGGAACCAGAGCAGAGCGACGTGCGATTTTGATGTGAAAGCAAGCTGGGTACACGCTAGTGGCCCGGTGTGGACTAGCTCAATGTCGGCGACGAAGTGCCCGACAGACATCTCAGATGCACATTTCCATTTGGTACAAGCATGTCCAACTTTGACTCGAGCAGTACTATGCAATGAATGCCGGGCAGAGAAGCGCAAGGCAGTTGGCCTCCAGGACTGGTGAGTTCTATTCGGAAGACGCTCCCTGACACTGCTGATGCGATCGAAGGCGGGCCAGCAAAAGAATTGATATGTAAATCCTGCCGCGAACATCTGTCGAGGCGCAAGTACTCTGCAGCCGCAGCAGCAGTGGCAGAAACTCCCGAGCCCGTCTCATCCATCCCTCCAAGTACTCAAGCCTCCGGACCGAAGCAAGCATACCAGCTACGCGCCGGTGTCGTCCTCTCTCGTCCTCCGCAGCTCACCCGCGACTTGACCCCCTTTGAGAAAGCCTTTTTCCTCTATCAACGTCGCCTCAATGAACGCCTCGCTCTCCCATTCACCAGATATTTCTACTTCAAGAAGGACACTCCGGCGGATCTCGAGTGGAAGCGGAAGATGAAGACGAGAATGACGCCTGCGAGAGACATCGGTGTGTACAATGCGTACGGAAAGGAGGGGTGGAACGACGAGGTGCTGGTAGGCGCAAAAGAGAGCGAGACGGAAGAGCAGATTGAAGCCCTGTTGAAAGATGTGGAAGCGGTCAGTGTTGGTGGTGCAGAGGGAGAGGCTGCGAAGCAAGAATCAGCCATCGACAGGCCAATGCCTAGGACAACAGAGGCGGATAATTTAGGAGACCATAAAAGTCTGGACCGGTTGTTACAGCGGACTCTGTATCTGCTAGTCAAGAACAAGGAGGGTAGGTGGACGTTCCCGCATGATAGGATAGCAGGGAGGGAGAATCTGCATCAGGTTAGAGCTTTCCGTACACCCACGAAGCTGTGAATGCAGCTGACACAATATCCTGCAGACCGCAGAGCGAATCATAGTACAGGCCGGCGGCGTCAACATGAACACCTGGGTAGTCGGGAACGCACCCATCGGACATTACAATTATGACTTCCAGAAGACGATCGTCGATCTTGAGAAAGGAGTCGAAGAGTTGGGGGAGAGAGTGTTCTTCATGAAAGCACGTATCATGGCTGGGCAAGCCAACCTGGAAACGAACAAGTTTGGAGATATCGACTTCAAGTGGTTGGCTAAAGAGGAAGTGGAAGAGTCAGTCACTCCGAGGTACTGGAGCGCGGTGCGGAACATGTTGGCGGAGAGATAGAACGGGACGTGGGTGGTCGTAGCGTGTTCGAGGTATGGAGTACAGAGTTCTTTGTATATTATCATTGTACAGGATCTGTTCTGTGTAACCGAGGAGCCTCGTGGCTCCATGGCTCAATTGTGGTAGTTCCTCTTCAGACGTGTTTCACATTGTGAATTTCCTTGTGTCACTCGTACTTGCTCTTTGATATGGATCTGAGGTGAAGGTGGCTCTGCGAGCTTCATGTCATTCCGTCTCAGTCGCTCAAGTGGTAGACTATCTGACGCTCATCTGGACGCAATGAACGATGGGCCTTAAGACATCCATGATATTCCGAACTCAGATGGATCACATGTTCAACCTCTCCTCTTAAGATTACTCCATTCCTGCCTGCCCTTTCACCCGTTCTTCTCTTGTCCTCCAGAATCACTTCTATTTCTATTGACCTTAGCCTTTGTGCTTCGTTGCACTCCCTTGAGTCGTCTTTTCCTTGGCCGTTGCCTTCTGGCCTGCATCATGTCACCGGTGCCGGTCTAATCTGGCAGCTGTGTTTCGGCAGCAATATTCTGGGTATGTGGAACACTCCAAGAAGAAGAACGTCATTACTACCATCACGGTTGGAACAAAGCACAACTAATCAAGTCCTTGAGCTGCAAGATAGGTACGCAATTTGGCGCCCTCGGCGGCCGTTTCAACAATCCGACAACGGCAATCTAAGGAGCGCTTCACAGCATAGTATTTGTTCCCGTAGCCCTACTCCAACATCCTTTTTTCTACTCACGACAACGACGACGTCTCCGACCTTCACCGACCACCGGCGTCAATCCTCATCATCTGTCTCCAAGATAAACTGAGGCCGTTCAGTCCTATTGGGATTCGTAGAGTGTCGGGCGTGAGACCCGAAGAACGACTTCGACAGCGGGTTCGTCACTCACAATTTCATTCTACTTTAGCTCACTGTTCAAACTCTTCAGACAACCTGACTGGTTCATATTGGCTCTCAGTGATATCAATGATTTGGAACAGCTGACATGATAGGCAAGGCAGTAACGTCCTCAACCGCTATCCGTCCTCTCCAGACGTTAGAGGAAACGTATGGTTCCACCAACACATCAAAGCATCAACTTGAGTTCAATGGATCGAAATAGCTCACTTACTGGGCCGGCAGATCGCCGTCCCCATCTCGACCCAATTTCTTCTGGTATCAAAGGCGTCAGGATGATCCCGTTACCACACCACAGCAACGACTCCGACTCATTCATACGTGTTCAGTCTCACACTGCCAATATTCAATCGTCCTCCAGCAAGCAAGCAATGGCTTCGGCGCCACCCATTTCACCTCCCCAGCTCTCGAGTGCTGCAAGTCACAAACATATTGTAGATCTCACTGGAAACTCAGACGACGAGGGGCGGGTTGGCGCTTCCAGTCATAGCTCAAACATCTCAGACAACTCCCCAAAGAGGTCATGGCCCGTGGAGCTTGGCATGAAGATGGATTGTGGTTCGAGCAAGAATGTGTACGTCTATAGATTCACGTCTCAAAAAGATTCAGCGGCGTTGCAGCAACGGATTCTTAGTGCCTCGCTGGATAAGGAGCGCCGTGCATGGCATGAGAAGCAGAGGCACCGCGCTCAACTGAAGTCACGAGAAGAGGCTATGAAGTTCGACACTCCTATGAGTATCCAGGAGTCGGACCATGCGCCTACTCATGGGATCAAAAGGGCTCGGAATTCTTCAAATCAGCATTACGTCAAGACCAAGAAGGAGTTTGGGGTGAGCCCTTCAGTCTCCAACAATCCGTTTATTCAGAGTTCGTCCGACTCTGAGGAGGAGCAGCCGGCGAAGAAGAGAATGCTTCTAGGTAGTGTTGCCCAACAGTCATTCGGAGTGTCTCACACCAATCGATCCGGAGTCACTGTCAGCCCCGATCTGCACACTCAGCGGGCAGAGCCTCGAGATGGGGAGTTCCGTCCCCCGGGAATCCGCAGTCCGGAGGCGAGCTTTGGCAGCGCAGCAGGCCCCAGTGACAGCACAGATCCCGAGTCACGTGTGGTGCAGACACAGACTCCAGCCTGGACGAATGGTAAGAGGGCTCGACCACTGCCTCCAAAAGAACTGACGAAGCAGCGCATGCGAGACATGGCTGCAAAGGTTCAGGCCGCAAATCGGGCAAAGACGAAAGCGCCGCATGTGACTCAAATG
Organism: Cryomyces minteri; assembly: GCA_005059845.1. Lineage (NCBI taxonomy): Eukaryota > Fungi > Ascomycota > Dothideomycetes > Cryomyces > Cryomyces minteri. The sequence goes on from NAJN01001333.1 coordinate 5,969, forward strand.
ATCGAAGACTTGACCTCCCCTCAGCAGCCACCTGCTGGTGCGCAAGACCGGTATAGCTCGAACGCAGGAGCAGCTATACCGCAATCAGCAGTTGTGTTGCAGCAAGTAAGTTCACTGGAGCAAATCCGGGACACGACCGAGTACGACGGAGTCCGCTTTCGCCAGGATATCGAAGCAAACGAGAAAGCGACAGCCAAGCGACGAGCAGGCAAAACGAAACAGCTTGCTAAGAAGGGCGACAAGACAGCGGAAGAGCAGCGGAAGTTTGGGGCACAGAGTTCAAACGAGAGGTGCAGGAAGGATGCCATGGAGAAACGGCGACTGCAGTATGAAGCTAAGCAGCAGGAAGAGGCCAGAAGGCAGCAAAAGAACGAAGAACGAAGACTGAAAGAACAGAAGCGCGCTGAAGAGTTCGAGCAGGCAAAAGCGCAGAAGGCTTTAGCCAAACGAACTGCACAGACGCTCGACTCCTCTCATCAAACGAACAAAACGGTGGATGCTCGATCGGAAGCACGTCGATCCCCGTCCGTGTTGATCATGAGTGACAGTGGCGGATCCGACGCTCCCAAAACTACGACGGTTGTCCAGCGCAGCCCGTCCCTGGAGTTGGACGCTGATATTCTTCGGGAGAACGCGGAGCTTGAGAAGCTTCAGGAAGCCCTCGCAGCTCAACAGGCCCAAGACGCGGCGCAGGAGGCAGCCTTCAAGGCAGCGATGGCGCAAGAGGCTGCACAGAAGGCGGAAAGCGAGATGGCGATAGCTTTGCGAGCAAACCACGCGGAGAAGCAGGCCAAACTCGACAGAGTGCATCGGCAAAAGGTAGAGCTTCAATCAAGTTTGGATACTGCTATAGAAGCATGGAGATTGAAGAGATATGAGATCCTATCTTCCACAATTCTCCCTCAGACCCACCGCGAAGCCACCCGAGATCAGCAAGTGGCGGTGGTACAGACACGGGATGGCAATGAGCAACTTTCAACTATACGCGAGCCTTTCGTCTCCATTCAGCCTCGCTCGTCGAGTCAGTCGAGCTACCGCGAAGCTATTGATGATCAGGCAATTCGAGGCCTACAGAGTCTGACAGGTGGCCAGCAGACGTTGAACACACTCGAGGCACCGAGAGCCGCCGATGACGTGGTCTGGCTTCCCTCGAAGCTGGCGAATATCAGCAGCCGATCTAATGACAATGACACGACTTTAAGATCGCACGATGGAGTACCTACATCCCCGAAGAGGGACACAGTCAGAGCAGCAAACTTCGTGGGTGCTGTGAAAAAAAGTCCTATAGCTGTTTCGTCGAGACTACATGGAGCCTCCAACGCAGAGTCAGCCGAGGCCATAACGCCATGGGACAAGGCGAGGATGCATCAGCCTATGATGAGAATGCCGGCCACTGCCCAGACATCAAGCATATTGGACACTATTGGCAGGATCCCCAAGATGGTCCATCCGAGGAGTCCAGCTGCTGAAGCATTGAGACGCAGGAAGGAGGCAGAGCAACAATCCACTGACAATACGAAAAGGCGCCGAGAAGCTGAGAGACAAGGCTATCTGGAGACGACAGCCAGTCTTGATCAGCAGTCTGTAGGAGAGCTTGTTCGAAGCGTGACTGAGATGGATGAAGAGGATGGCCAGAGCACAGCGTCAGATGTAACTGAGCGTGGTTCACTGCTTCCAGAGCAGCCACAACATCGATTACAGGCCAGCAAAGAGCCGCTGACGGGTGGTGACGCGTTCGGTAGCACTGGGAGACCAGGTGGAGAGTTAAGACGCTCTGAGTCGCCTCAGGTAGGCTTATGCGTTTCTTTCTAATGGATGCGTGTTGACGATGGATACAGGACAAGGGCGGGTTATTCGTGACGCCAGAGCCGACACCGCAGGCACACTATGGCACGGATGCAGCCATGATACCATTAAAAGGCCAAACGACTGACGGCCAGGCCAATGACGAAAAAGCAGGAGATGTGGGACAAGGCAATGATCGAGCGAAGCCTGCAACGCTGCAGCCTATATCCGCAGCATTCTCCAAATTTCAGAGGAAACATCATTTATCTGTCGACCCTAAAGGGACCTCTCGGAATAAGAAGGCTCAGAAGGAGGCGGAAATGGACGACCTTCTGTTCTCTTGGTACGACAATGGCATCGAGTGGAAAAAAGTTCATGCTCTTTGGCTTCGTCATGGGGGAAAAGCTATAACACTGAGCGGCCTTCAGAAGCGCTGCCATCGCTATGCAAGGGAGCGAGCTGGCTTACCATCGCATCCGCGCAGCAACCGACCCCAACAGCTGTCTACTCCTGTCAACGAAGGGGACGCGCGCCAGGCAGGAACAAGGGCAGCAACAGACAGAGCCGGAAAGAAATTCGTCCTACCGTCAGTTGAGCCATCGAACTTGGCCCGGGTCGAAGTGGAGCCAGAACCCAGAGTCTCCTTCCAGCGACCAACTGTAGGAGGCAAATCAATTGATCCAAATCAGGTGGCGGAATGGATAGCACGTCTTGACGCCGAAAAAGAAGCACTTGATATTGACATCGAGAACGAAGACGAGGAAAGTGAATCGTACTCCGACTCTGAAGGAGCGAGCGAAAAAGAAGCGGAGCGGGAGACATCTCCTATCACCGATCAAGACGTCGTCCACCACGTCTACTACGTGAAACGCAGACAGTGGGCAATCGGCACAGCCGAAGAAGAATCTGCCTGGCACCAGTGCAACGGAACTTTCACTTCGCTAGGCGAAGCCAACGCCGCCGCAGGCCAAGAGGTTCTCATGGAACGACAAGGACTAGAGATCTGGAAGAACGTGCTGAAACACCAGTTCGAGAGCGACGAATACGGAATGGCGCATTACGACACGACGTCCGAAACCGGTCATCTCCAAGTCCGCGTCGAGCGCCAACTGCGCGATTTTTCTGCGGGCATCCTGCCGACTTCCAAGATCGGCTGGCTGAGGAAGAAGCTGTACGACATCGTGGAGAAGACGACGACCACAAGCACTGCAGTCAAGGCGGACGACGCGTTCGAAGAAGGCGAGAAAACGACGACCATCACCATGCAGAACGCTGGTGGCATCTATACGACGCTGGAGCACGCCAATCTAGACGCCAGTCGGCGCGTGCTAGCGCTGGCACAGAAGGTGAAGGCGCAATCGCAGAGGATCGACGATGTGAACAAGCGCAAGGAGGACATGAAGGAGCGGTTGGAGGGATTGAACAACGAGAAACGAGCTTTCGTGGAGAAGGTGGAGATCGATGAGGATACCATGGTCGAGATTTGGGTGCAGGAGAGGGAGCTGAAAGGACCACGGAACATTTGAATTTACCTATACAACATACCACTGTGCGCGGAATCGATTACCAGACTTGCGTGCAGGCGAACGCCGCAGCAGCAGCAGCAGCAGCAGCAGCAGCAAAGGCACTTCTGGTAACCGGTTTCGTACGCCACTACGTAGCAGGGCGACAGGCGTCTGCATCGGTCACATCCACTTATGAACGCCGCTCAGCATTCGGGTTGCAACGAACTCTTTGGGGTCTGCCATGCCATCAGATAGCCAAACATATTCCTAGTGGTTCCGAACCAGAGTCAAAGAAAATCATGAAACCCTCTGTTACTGCATACGAACCAAGATACATCCGTGTACACTACAAAATCAAAGAGTGCTCGAGACTGTCGCTGGACCATACCGGCTGGTCGGTATCGTATCGTATTTGTACTTTGAGATGGTACACCTCACCGTAGCGCAGCTGCTGTCAGGAGTGTTGTTCGAGGAAATAAGATACAGACACCGACACCCAACTCTTTGTCCGATAACACTCGTTTGCAATCTCCATCGGCTGCCTGCTTGAGTATGTTCCAGCTCAGTGCGCAGTCTGCAAGGCAAGAGTGAGCATGAGTGTGGCAGACAAGCTCAACGCTGACGATGAGATTCACAGCAACCACCATCGCCAGCACGTGGTGACAGAAAGCCCTACAAATGGTTCCCCGAACCAAGTTGCTACGATCGACTAGGCGCATCTGCGCAACCTGACATTCCCGCTCACCTCACATCACCGTCGCGTTCAGCAAAGATAGACACGGACAAGGTCGTAGGTGTAAGGTGTGTATGTGTGTATGTACGACGTGGCCTCCAATCCGCATCCGCTGCACCATCCAGCGCGCGCATCCATCGATCCCGGCGTCCCGTCGATTTACAAGCGCGGTGTATGTACTCTTCCTACGGTCCCCAGAACGCTTCGAGCACGGAACGACCCCCATCGAGGGCCCCGCTCCCTTCGGTATGCACACTCTTCTCCTTCGCTCTCCGCAGTAGAAGGAAACAGCCAATCCGCAAAACCAGACCCGGCCAGCAGGGTAAGCGGTGGGGCCACAGCCCCGCACCTATCGACAAGAATAAGGATGAAGAATCAGAACAGCGCATGACGAACAGAACAAGCGACTTTTTCCCTTCCCTTCCGTGCTCCGAGACCCAGAGGCGAGAAGGAGGAACAGAGTGAAAAGTGGAGAGCAGACGGAGGACAAACAAACGCAAGTTATTACCACCTCTATAAAACAGCAGCCGGAGGCCCAACGCCGAGCAGGAATGACACGAAGATGCAAGGGATCGCTAAAGGCGCAGATCAAGCAATGCAGGTGAAATGCAAATGGACTGAGAGGAGCAGTGGACAACGAGCATGATGAGCGGCCACGACACTAGCCGTTGGAAGACGACGTAGTTGTGCTTCCGGGGGCGTGATCTAGTAGATCTGAAGCGCAGGCGATGATGGTGCTTCGCCTTCATGATAGATGTGGTTGTGAAGGTAGGTTCGGTGGAGATGGTTCGACGTTGTGAGACGCAGATCCGACGGAGGCTTGGTCATGATGTCCGCTAACCAAGAATAGCAGTAGGTGTGTGAGTTTCAACCATATAGCCGTGATGTTGATGGTACGGATACCCGAAGCTGACAGGAGACCCAGTGCGGTCGGCCAGATCAGTTCCAGTAAGCCGCGCCGGCGACGTTGAGCGTGAATTGAAAGGACTAGCGGTTCTAGGGATGGGTCGGCGGTCATTGGTCCCATCGTGAAGAGGATAAGCACCACCGGGAGGAGATGGTGTACTTGCGCCAGAGTTCTTGGCGCTTGAGTCAGAGACGGGTTCGTTGTCATGGGCACCATCCAATTGTGAAGGTTTGGCACGGCTTGACAAGGGCGAGCTTTTTCCCGATCCATGGAACTGCGCCGACGATTAGCATCAAGCTCGCAGAACGTCGCTGCCAGAAACGCCGGTCTTGGAACGTACGAAGCAGTATTTCTTGACTATCTCGTTGTACTGCGCTGAGTTGATATCTGGTTTGTTGGGAGCGAGAGGCGATGTGACAGCCGCCGGGAAGTCGAGTTGAGGGGCTTGCGTCGAGTGCTGGTTGTTGAAGTATCCGGCATCGGACTTGGTGTCAGCCGCAGCTGCGGTACCGTTGTCCTTGGTAAGAGTGTCCTGAACGTTGGTCAAGGCAGCAGTGAGAGATGCGCCAAAGTCGTAGCGGTGACCGAGACCTTGTGCACTGGTGTTCTTGCTCGCCGAGGCTGCACCTGGGAAGATGCTTCCTCTCTTGGAACGGGGCTTCAACTTGATCGAGTTGCTTGGCGACTCCCAGCTGCCGAAGCGGTATTTGGAAGAATCGAAGCTAGAGAAGTCGTCTTCGAAGGAAGGCTTCGGACGTCCGTTGGAGGTAGGAGGCGAGTGTTTGCTGCGTGGAATGGCGGCTAGCGGACGCGCGCCCAGCCCTTGCATGCCGCCCTTTGCAGGCTGCTTCGTCCTCTTGATAAAGTCAACCTGGAAGTTCGTGTCTTCATTGTTGTCCCAGTAGTCTTGACCGTTCACATTGTATCGGACGCAGAGCAGCATAGTCTTTGTCTCGAGGTTTGCCAGGTCGGCGAGCTTGATGTTGAAATTGAAACGATCTAGTCCGTCGTTTGCTTCCTTCTTTCGGACATCGTTGTTGTATTCTGCGACGACCTCCGAAGTCGTTTTCCAGTAATCCAGCGTGAATCGTGCAATGACGATCTTCTGGAACGAAAGATTTTGCACGGCGACCGACCCAATTAAGACCTTGTTGTCCGACGAGAGGAAAATTCGTTCAACCCTCACAGGCTGGGTCTTCCTCTCAAAGGTCTCTCGTGGGAAGTTCGCCAGGCGGATTTCCCACTCAAC
>NAJN01001334.1:0-12125 GCA_005059845.1 Cryomyces minteri
TAGGCCTCGCTTATTAAGCTTTCTAATGTACTGTACAAGCTCTAACTCTTGTGCGTTGCTCAGTTTCTGTTGGCTTTGTGCATTAGCTGCCCGCGACTGCGTGGCGCCTCGGTGCCTCCGCGATAGCGTAGAGCGTGCAACATCGTGTTGATCTGCAATTCTTGTGTAATTAATTTTATCTCTAGGCTGTATAGTTTCTATAGCTGCAAGCGCGGCCTCGATTGGCTCCATGTTGGTGGTGGTAGGTGGTGTTGAAGCTTGAGGTGGTTTGGTGTTCGCCGTGCATTGGGTGGAACCGTGCATTGGCTGCGCCAAGACGGTATGCGTGCCCCCGTTGAACCGCGGCGGAATCACCGTATACACGGCATTCGCCACGCCGGCAAAGTTGAAGATGGAAACGCCGCGCGTGCCGGCGTCGCTGGACACGGCGAGCGGCGTGCTGAACTCCCAGCACTCCAGCGCCGAGTGGTTCTGCCCGTTCGTCACGATGGCCGTCGCGGTGAGGTAGGTGGCGTTTGCGGCGGCGGCGAGGGCGGGGAGGAGGGTCAGGAGGGGGAGGTATGTGGATGAGAGCATGGTGTGTGTACTAGAGAGTGGATGCGGTCGTGTGATGGAGAGGGCTGGTGGAAGAAGTCGGAGGGTTTGCTGATGCAAAGGCGTCCAGCACGTAACCGTCAGGCCGCCCGTCAGTAAATGGGGTATCCAAAGGCTTTCGGCGTATGCGTGATGGACTCGGTTCACAGTAAACGCCAGAGGTCTCCCCAAAGTCGACGTACAGTCTCTACACCTAACGTTGCACGTGGGTCATGATGGAGCACAGTATCAAAGGCAATCACTTGACAAAGAACAATTCGTTCGACACGAAAGCCTCAAAGGCCATCGATATGGTGACGAAGACAGCAGAAGACAAAGCGTCTGATGCTTGTCAGAACAGGCCTTCGCAACCACCTGAAAGCTGTCTAAGCTAACGGTCCCCCCAGTATCTCCACTGCATATGCTACGTGCTGTCGGACGATGTCTACGTCTCTACTCGCTGCCCCTTGTAGGGACTTCAGGATGCCGCCTTCGTTCGTCGAACCATACTCCGATAGCGTTGTCGTAGATGCTGCACTAATCGCGGCATGCCCTCGCACTGAACGGAATGGTAGAGGATAGGGTGTGCCGATGCAGATTGTTAGCGTGATCAGGATATTGACCCGCACGTGGCATGCGATGCTGCCGTCCCGATGTTTCAATGACACAGCGGAGTTTGTGGCTGTGTTGCTAACGTCCGTTCAATCATTTGGAGTCGTTCGGCAAGGCTTCGTTTTGCGAATGCCTCAGCCTTTCTAGATTCTCGTCGATAAGGGCGATTTCTGCATTGACTCGTAACAGCTTCTCCTGCAGCATGCGCTCATAATCGTCGTCCGAGAGTGCCTTCATAGGAATCCAGGGAGACGCTGCGAGCCGTTGGAGGAAGTTCTCCTTTTCGCCGGTTTGACTCATGCTAGCCGTCCGTCGAGCGTCGATAGTATTGTAGATGCTTTGGCCGAGGAGACCAAAGATCGCAAATGCGACAGTGCCAGATACCAGACTCGTTCTTCCTCCTATACGACTCGTCAGTCACGTTTCATGCTCATCTTGTCTGCTCATAAGGTAGTGTCTGAGACCTACTCATGAGCACACCAAAACTCCCTCCAGAAATGCCGCCTGCAACGGCGCTCGCGTAAACTCGTTCTCGGGGTGTGACTTTATCGGCGCCCCAGGCATTCAACATAGTTCCTCTGGTCGCTGTCGATTTTGTCAACGAGCGTAAGGTGATTCGTGAACAGCTTGACATACCCCAGAACGTGCTGCCCATGCCAAACCATTGGAGACCCAGAGCTGCTCCAGATGCTAACGGAGAGACTGAACGACTAAGACCCAAGATGCTCCCTACTATAAATCCAGACGTTCCTAAGTTATAATTAGTACCCCAGCTGTACTGGAACGAAACGGCTGATCTGCAGCGATAGTTGACCTCCCTCTTTGTACACTGGAGCACAGTATCAAGGCGGAAGAAAGGGGTCAGAGTAGGGTACAACAAATTCGTTCACTACACACGGCAGAAAGCAATAACGAACGATGGCTTACCCGTGAATGCCCCTACTCTTACTGCAGGCCACAGAATAGTGTCGACGTCTGACTGCTTTACATTCTTCGAGAGACTCTCCATGTCGTACTCCTAGACGTGCCAGAACAGAACCTCGTAGCTGTATTGTGTGCTCGACTCTAGAGCACAACAATGGAGAGGCCTCGGTTGGCTGACAAAGATGACCCTGGTGGGAAGCGTGAAGGCCAAGATGTGGCTCGAGAGTCTCAGGTCGTCGCTCAGCGGTCAGCCCTACGCTACGAAACGACCACACCACCATCACCTCAGGTACATCTGGCCAAACCCCTCTCAGTCCCGCACCGTCTGGTCGGATATCTCGATCGCATCGCCTAGGTACTCCCTGCTCACTTCCATCGTTACATCGCTACGATCCAATGCTTGCAACGAGTCCGCGATAGCCCGAGGACACGGCGAAACCAATGTATTGAGCGCGAACAGCAACCCGCCGCATCGAGACCTCCACTGGCACGACGAGGCATGAACGACGAAGTGAATCATCTCCGACGACAGCTATGGGTACCGGCAACGACAACCTATCCGGCACACGTAAGTTGCTAGGTCAAACATCAACGCCATTCTCGCCATCCGGGTCATTGTCGAGAAGCTGATCGAGTAGCAGCGCTGCACCCCGTTCATCCTACCATCGCTTGGCACTATCTCTCTCGACAGCACTTCGACCATCACCCTTACGCGCAATGTCGTGTTCCAACCCGAGTGCACCGGCATCGAGACAGTGAATAACCTTCCAACCGATCCAACGACCATCGCGAACCTCAAAGACCCATTCTATGCCTCGTCAACTCCGCAAACCTACGCAATCGCTTCTGCAACGATCATCAGCTGGATGCTCGTTGTCATGTTGCTCATCACTCCGAGGACGTTTGTTGGTGGTGCAGGAGGGGGATCCGGATTTTTGGGAGGACGAGGCATGATCGGTGGAGCATCCGGCAACGGAGCTACCGTGGGAGTCGGTTCTCGACCTTGGCTGCAGAAAGCAGCTGCCTTAACAGTCGCTGTTTCATTGACGATAGCCACTTCTGATACTTTCGTGGTTGCGCAACAGCAATACGAGATCGGATATATGGACGCTGCCGCGCTATGCGACGCCGTGGCGGGCAGCCTGGAAATCCGCATCACAAGGATCGTATCTAATATTTTCTTGTGGCTGGCACAGGTCCAGACACTCATAAGACTATTTCCGCGTCACAAAGAGAAAGTGTTGATCAAATGGATTGGCTTCGCACTGATAGTACTGGATACGATATTCAGCTGTCTCACCAACTTCATGGGCTCGCCTGACGATCGGCAGAAGAGATTTGTTGACGCAGTTCCAGCACTGGGCTACCTCTTCCAACTGGCCCTCAGTCTTTTGTACGCGGCGTGGGTCATGTACTATGCGCTGACGAAACGGAGATACGCGTTCTATCATCCGAACATGCGAAACATCTGCCTCGTAGCCCTTCTGTCGTTCGTCGCGATTCTTACGCCTGTAGCGTTCTTTGTGACCGATATTTCGAACCAGGACGTGGCTGGCTGGGGCGATTACTTCAGATGGGTAGGAGCGGCCGCCGCCAGCGTTGTAGTCTGGGAGTGGGTGGAACGTATCGAAACCTTGGAAAGAGAGGAGAAGATGGACGGCATCCTTGGCCGGGAGACCTTCGACGCCGACGAGATGCTGGAGGTCACACCCTCCGAAGAGATCGCGTGGCCTGGTAGTCGACACGATCCTCGACAACATCCAGACGGCCGCGGTGGTCCTGGAGGAGCATACAGTTCTGGGGCTACAGGCCACGGCCTGAGTGGTATGGCACGCCGTCTGGACCGGTCACGAACTCAACAGGTTTCCAACACGCCTGGTGATTTTGGCGGCGTCCAATGTACTCCGGCAAGTCAAGGAGGTGGCATCTCTTTTGGTAATTTGCCACGCCCGGTCGCCTTAACAGCTCCACTACCAGCAGTTTCACCGCCTGTCAGCAGGGCTGATACAACGAGTGCGGCAAGTACTGTGTACGCAGTGCGCTATCATCCTGTCAGTGAGCCCTCGCCACCAATACCACGGAAACTCTCCGGTGCCACTCGACAAGGACAGGAGGACACCAGCACGGCTGCTGAGCCAAAGCCCGAAGCGCACTCGCGAAATGGCACTACTACATCGCAGAATGGCTTTGCTTCGCAACCACGAGGTGCGAAACACCCTGAGAAGAACCCCGTGCGTTGGCAAGCTGTTGCGAACCCTTTCAAGAGAAAGCGAGCGTCGCCTCCGCCTGAAGTGCAAAACGCCCGAATGGCTGGTGCCATGCAAGAAGTCTCTCGCCCTCAGCCGCTGCACAACTATCCGAAATGGGACATCAAGTCTCGCTTAGGTGCTTTCGCTGCAGATCAGGGCGAGAAACTCCGTGAACGGGCAAATGGTCGTCGAGCCGAGATCATCCTCCCAGTCACGATCATACCGGCCCAGCCGCGTGGTCGTACCTGGTCTCCTGAGACCTTGCAGCAGTCCTTAAGTCCACGTCCTGGTACAGGTGGAACCAACTTGCGCTCTGCAAGCCAGGAAGAGGTGCGCTCCATCAGGGAAGACAGCCCCAGCGATATCCGGGGCGATGCTCCTCTTCAGACCGATCAGCCTTCTGATGATGTGCAACGCAGCAGCGACACCAACAGTCGGACGCTCGTAGGCACTGGCAATCAAGCACATGATTTACACGATCCGTCACGGTCCGGGTCCGCAGAGAGTTCCAGACCTGGGAGGGCCACCTTGTCAGGTCAGCCGTCACCTCCTATGCCGCGGATGTCCGGGTCAAGTGGTGGCGCGATTGAGTACGACCGTGGCGACGCAACGTTTCCCAGGCGTCTGAAGAGAAGCAATGTCTAGAGACTGGGTCGTCATTATCACAGCGATACGAGTGGGACGGACGCGATGCTGGTGGCCGCGTTGTGACTTGACAAGGGCGAAGGCGTTGTGGGTTCTGGAAGACGGTGCGTTTGCATCATCGGCGTTGGCTACTGGAACATGTTGGAGAGCTATTGAAGTCATCATGCGATGACAGTAAGACGACCTAGATACCCTGTTGTGAATCCATGGAGTATGACCAAGCCAGGGGAACACCCCAGCGAGATATCTGTAAGTAGTTCATTTAGGAAACGTACTGAATCGAGGAGCGTGACTTCACCATGACGAGAAGCGTGTACGGAGATCTCCAAGCCTTCATGTCGGAACAGAAAGCTATTGTGTATGGATGTTGTTCCACGAGATACATGGGACTGGCCGTGCATCAAGTACCTCGTATATATGGTGGGTCGATCGCTCGTCACGGCACTGTGAATGCGTTGAAAGCTCGAGCCTGTCTGGTCCGCAACAACCGGTCCATCCGCCATCTACATCGTCCAGCTCCATTTAGCTCGCCATGTATGCTTGAGGCGCACACCATTGCAGCTCCGGCTACTGACCACAACCTCCAGTCGTCACACTATGTCGCTGTTCGGAACATCCCCCGATGATCTGCCCTCGCGTCCCAAATCCTCGCTCTTCGATGACGAGCCAACGCCAGCGGGCACCTCGAGTCTCTTCGCCGATGAGGCAAGCGCCAGCGCAGATTCCCCGTGGGCGTTTCCAACACCGAAGAAAGCAGCGAGAGGTAACCTCATAAAGACGCTCCTCCCAGCTGGCGACGTCCCGGATAGCTACATCGATGTATACGACAGTCTATTGGGTTCCGGAGATAAGGTCGGCGGTGGTGTCAGTTTGGCAGGGGTAAAGAGACTGCTCAGTGCAAGCAAGGTGGATGCAGATGACCAGGCAAAGATCTTGAACATCGTCGTTCCTGGTGGCGAAGAGACAAATCTGGGCCTTGGGAGAGGCGAGTTCAACGTGCTATTGGCATTAATAGGGCTTGCGCAGGAGGGTGAGGATGTAACCCTAGACGGAGTAGATGAACGAAGACGAAGTACGTTCTTGAGGTTTCATTTGCGGCTCCTGTCGCCCCTTCCCCACGTATCTGCTGACATTGTGTTGAGACCTGCCGAAGCCGTCTTTGGGAGCTTTCAGTCCGCGCCCCCCGCGAGACCTCAGCCATCGGAGATTCCGAAGACACAAGTTACGCCCCCAACAAACCAGAGCATGTCTGGAGCGTCACCACCCAAACCACGCACTCTGCGTCAGCAATTCCTCGAGTCTCCAGAGTCAGATCCATGGGGAAGTCCGGCACTGCACAAGGGCCATAACCACACCACAAGCAACACCGCGGCACCTCACGCGAACGGCTCCGGACTACGAAATGGAAGCACAGCGCCGTCGAGAACGACGAGTAGTTTCACCACGAGCGGCGAGCAACCTACCTCTAGCCCTGTCGCTAATGAGTCATCCATTAGACAACCCACAAGCGGGAACGGGCCTGGGCGGGAAAGTTATGTTAGCAAGCCCAGCAGCTTTGTGAACCCGGGACTTGACGATGGCGGATTTGGGGGACCTCCTGGCAGAGACGAAGGACACCATACTGCGCCGGGTGGTACAGGAAGATCAACAGGTGCAAGCAGGGCAGCAACCCGTGGAATCGAGGAGGTTGTTGTTATCACGGCTCTTCAAGAGAAAGAAGGGGTGTTCATGTTTCAACATCGGAACTACGAGGTTGCCAGTGCGAGGAGAAACAGCAAGGTTATCAGGAGGTATAGCGACTTTGTGTGGTTACTGGATTGTCTACACAAGAGGTATCCGTTCAGACAACTGCCGCTGCTACCACCGAAACGAGTTGGCAGTAGGTCTCCATCGAACAGTTACAACAGGTCCTAGGCTGATAACGTGTCCAGTAAACGGAAACCATTTGGCGGCCGACAACCTGTTCATCGAGAAGAGGAGACGAGGACTTAGCCGTTTCGCGAACGCCCTTGTCCGTCACCCTGTGCTGAATCAGGAGCAGCTGGTCGTCATGTTTCTTACAGTACCAACGGTAGATGTCTGCTCAATGAAGTGCTCCAATGAAACAACCACTAATGTTTTGCAGGAGCTCGCTGTATGGCGAAAGCAGGCTACTATATCCGTGCAGGAGGAGTTTGTGGGTAAATCGCTACCACCAACACTTGAAGTCTCATTACCTTCAACACTGCAAGACACGTTCGACACGGTGAGATCGGGCGTACGTCGGTCGACGGAAATTTACATAAGCCTCTGCAGTCTTCTCGAAAGGCTGTCCAAGCGCAAAGAAGGCATTGCGGCGGACTACCTCCGCTTCTCGCTGGCACTGCAATCGCTGACTGAGGTGTCCGGAGATACCTACGCCATCGACCAGAACGATGTTCCACTGCTTAACGAAGGCCTGACCTCAACGTCGAAGCACCTCTCGACGAGCCAGAGTCTTCTAGAGGATGAAGCTCGTGCTTGGGACGAAGGTGTATTGGAAGATCTGAAACGGCAACGGGACTGTCTTGTCAGCATGAGGGATATGTTTGACCGACGAGATCGGTACGCCAAGGACAATATTCCACAGCTTGAGAAGAGGATCCAGAGCAACGAGAACAAGCTGGCCGGGATCAGGGCGAGACCGGAGCACCAAATCAAACCCGGGGAGGCGGAGAAGGTCGAAGATGCCATCATCAAAGTGAGTACCGTTCCTTGTCCCCTGACGACTCGAGCGTAACCTAACGACAGCGTGGACAGGACAAGCAGTCCATCGTAAACCAGCACGCGCGAGGCATCTTCATCAAAGAATGCATCCGCGACGAACTCGTGTACTTCCAACAGTCACAGTACCACGTGAGCAGGCTGCATCAGGACTGGAGCCAGGAGCGCGTCAAGTATGCCGAGCTGCAGGCGGACAATTGGAGGGCGCTGAGTGAGGAATTGGAGGGCATGCCGATCGGGGAGTAGGCGTCGTGGGGAGGGCTTGATAATGCTTTGGATCTTGGTCAGCCGGTTGTGCGACAGGGAATCTACACCTCTTCAGCGTTCTATGCACCGTTGTCTATATCATTCGCTTGAGTAGGGGGCTCCGGCATCGAAGTATGGCGTGTTTTCCATTCTGAGCAACAATGGGACCAAACTCATCGCCGCGTTTATACACTACCAAAGGCAGGAACGACTACAAGAGTCTCTTCTCTTGCCAAACGTACGTGACAACTGCCGGACTGCGAATTCTGTAACACAACCCAGTGCAACTGCTCTGCTTTATGTTCGGTTGAAGGTATGTCTCGCATCACCTCGCACTTGGTGTTGCACACAACCCGCCAAATCCCAAAGGTTTCCAAACATGCAAAACCATAGAGAGGTCGTTACCATCGAAGATGACGACGATGTTGTCTTCGTATCGTCATGACCGAAGACGCCGACTACACGAACGGAGGGTAAGTCGGTCTCAGGTGCGTTGCTTGAGAGTCTGGATTTTCTTCGCCCTCGTTCATCACAGACCCTTGTTATCGAACGGCGGCCTAATTGGAATTGACCTCACTTACTCCGTGCTCCTGTTTGCGCCTACATTTACGCGCAACACCAGCTACTACGTTCCACCATCCGCCCTGCCACTGCCCGGAAGAGCTCCGCACTGGATCGACCCTAGATCCGTGGGCCTATGAATATACATCCTTGCTAGAAGGACACAACTCACGAACACCTCCGGCGTCACTGATCTGACGCCATGCCGCCAGCATACACAGCCTCGCAAAAGGCCGCCATAGCGCAGTTTGTGAGCTTCACACAGGTCGACAAGGCGTCTGCCGCGCGGGTGAGTTGAGACCTCGCCCTGTGGACAGTCCATCTAAGAAGGTCGTTTCCACTCGTCACTGGCATCTAGACTGACCACACAACGGCTGTAGTCGCTAAAGACTCATAACTGGAACGTCGACGCCGCCGTAAATGGGTAGGTTTGCTACTTTGCTTGCTTTATCCCTTTTCGTGATCTGCGGTTCTGCATGCCTTCTCAATAGCGTCGACCCAATAGGAGCCATACATTCGTGCCAGGACCGCCGAAGGATGGGGCAATTCTCTAGGTGGCAAGAGTTTCAGTAGCTGCACGATGGGACTCACTCTTGGAACATGCGTCTAGTCAGTCTCTCGCTCTCAATGTCAGGGGATCAAGAAGCTTAGCCACCAACTCGAACAGTACGTCCCTGCGTGCGTCGAGGTCGCTCGTGGTCCACTTGACACACCTGCTGGAGCCGCCTCGTCATTGTCAAGACCGGCTCAGTCGAAGAGCATAGCAAATGATGGGCTGCACTTTCCATGGTGAAGATAACTTCATTTCGAAAGGAAGCCACGACCCCAGTACACTGTCAACACTGTATCTATTGCATACTCGCAGCATTCTTGCAGCATCCTCCATCACCCAAAAACTCTCATTTATATCCGCATCTTCCATTCGTTGCGTACGGTGCGGTACCTCCTATGAAGCGTTTCTATCGCGATGCTCAGGAGTACTCGCTAGTCTACAAGCGCTTCTATTTGGATGCTCCGAAGTACTCACCAGACTCTGACGGAGCCTACTTGGAGGTGCCAGACTACGCCCGTTTCTACTTGGCTGCTCAGCAACACGCACTGAGCTACGAGAGGTGAGAGCTATAAGGTCACCAAGAGCCAAGAGTCAGGCCGTCCGGCTTTGGGGCTCGGTCAGGCACGTAGATTTTGCTTGCTCAGCGGGCACTTTGTACAATACTTACAGACAACTTTTGGACGAGTCGCCCTGGTCGACTTTGCCAGAGCAGCAGTTGAACCCATGGATGCCACTCTTCTTCCTCGAGTCTGAATATAGAAGAGCTGCCAATGTTCTGCCACCCGCTCTATGAAGGACATCCGATCCGAGCTTGACACCTCTCCGTAGCATTTAAGCCGTGAAAACATGCTTAATCATCTTTCACCGTTCGATCTTTCGAACACAGAACGCGCGGGAGCTAGTACTGTGCTTACAGTTCCTCGAATAGGTTCTACAGCAATGGTCAAAACACTGCGCACGCGACCACTCACGACTCCTCGCTCAACCAAGTCTTCGACAAATACCAAGGTGAGTCCGTCAGTCGCGATGTTCTCATACACGAGAAGTCGCTGCTGGCTGCAGCCGCGCGAGTTCTAGATGTCTGGTTCTGGAGACTCTCACTTGACGTAAAACCCTTGCGGGTTACGTTGAGTTCGCCAGTGTCACGCTCCGACATTTATCATAAAGACCCCTTCACCCTCGGGCAACCTCGAAGCACACTGGCTCACAGCTCACAGATGCACCTAAGGAGAGCCCCAACAAGATCGGACCAACCGGCACCATGAAGTTCTTCGGAGACATCGGCGTCGACCTTGAGGGCATCAGCATGTTGATCGCGTCCGAAATCGTGCAGTCTCCCAGTATGGGCGAGATGGAGCGGGAGGGCTTCGTGAAGGGCTGGTCCGCCTTAGGGTAAGAAGCTCCCCACTTTCCCCCTTGGCCCCCAGCATCCCACACGTAACGCAAGCTCACCCGCACCCCCGACCGCCAGCGCCGACACCACCACCAAGATGAAAGCCGCCATCGGCGCGCGCCAGAAGGAAATCGCCTCGCCGACCCCGGCCGGCCGCGACGCCTTCAAGCGCGTCTACCGCCACACCTTCGCCGTGGGCCGGGAGCCGGGCCAGAAAGCCGTCGGCCTGTCCTCGGCGACCGAGTTCTGGCGCGTGCTCTTCGGCCCCTCGGGCACGCCCTGGACCTCGGCCGGCACGCCCTGGCTCGACTGGTGGATCGCCTTCCTCGAGCAGCATCACCGCAAGACCGTCAACAAGGACCTCTGGAACCAGACGCTGACCTTTGCGCAAAAGTGTCTGGCCGACGAGAGCCTGGATTGGTGGGACGAGGAGAGCGCGTGGCCGGGCGTCGTCGACGAGTTTGTCGAGTTTGTCAAGAGCGAGAAGAGGGGTGCGACGGACGGTGCTATGGAGATCGGATAGGTGAAAAAGGGGAGGGGAGGGGAGGGGGGAAGAGGGGGGGAGGGGGAGGGACGGGCTTCGACATCGACAACCGGCATCGGCACTACGTCCCCGTGTTTCAAACCTGACCCCCGGGTCTCTCTGAACGCTGGTCAGTGCACTTGCCCATGTCTGCTTCCACTCAAGGGCCCGCGCGTCCCCGCCCTCTCTCTCTCTCTCCTTGTATCCGAAGCTGGGCACACTCATGTTCTGGGCGCGAGGGCGCGGCGTATCGGGCACCAAGAGGAAAGGGGTGGGGGGGGGGAGGGGCGGGGGGTTATTCTATCAGGCGTTTTCTCACTGGGTGTCGCCGGCATGGGCTACAGCTGCAGCAAGTCTAGAACAGAACAGAGGAGAAAGCGAAAGCGAAAGCGAATGCATATACGGGTCATGTGCGCATCTCTCCCACGAAGGCGTCCGCACCGACAAATCGCGTGCCGTCATCCCCCCCCCCAAAAAAAATATCTTTTTTTTAGTCCTCCACTCCCCCTATCGACCTCTTTCTTTCGTTCGGCTGGTCAGCTACGAGGCACGAGGGCGGCTTCCAGGGGGTTTCGAGCCTGGGGGCCGAGCCTGAACGGCACAAAGAACGAGAGTCGCCATGGAGACGCCCGGAACGCCAAAAACGCCGTGGGGGATGTGTGTGTGTGTGTGTGCAAGAGCTACAGCAACGTGCCGTGTCGGCTCCGGCCAGTGTGGTCAACAGTCCGTCCAATCCGGATTGATTCAGGATCTACGCCGGGCGTGATGGATCCCACGCACGGAAATCAGGCGAAAGTCCAAACTACCTCAGTACAACCCGTCACGCCCGGCGTAGATCCTGAATCAATCCGGATTGGACGGACTGTTGACCACACTGGCTCCGGCTCGGCTCACTGGCCGAACGCGCAGCCAAGAGCGGCGATGGCGCCTTGCGAGCGAGGAACGCCGTGCGGAGTAGACGTGACGGCCGGGCTGGAAACCGCACACGCCACCACCATAGCCGACGGGGGCCACGGCGCGCAAACAGCGCTTCTGGATTGGATTGGATGCAAAGGGGGGGAGGGGGGGCGTGCGTTCAAGCGTGTGCCGAGGGAGTGAAGACGG
>NAJN01001335.1:0-12111 GCA_005059845.1 Cryomyces minteri
ACGATCCGCAATGGATGCGTGGCCACGGCACCCTCACCGACCCGGACACCACCGCCATCCTCTCCACCGTCGCCGGCACGATCCAAAAGACGAACAAGCTGCTCTCGATCCTGCCGCTGCGCGCCCGCTACACGCCCGAGATTGGCGATCTGGTCATCGGGCGCATCGTCGAGGTGCAGAGCCGGCGATGGCGCGTCGACCTGTCCGCGCCTCTGCTCGCATCGCTTCCCCTGTCGAGCATCAACCTCCCCGGCGGGATCCTGCGCAAACGCACCGCCGTCGACGAGCTCAACATCCGCACCTTCTTCACCGAAGGCGACCTGCTCGTCGCCGAAGTGCAGTCCATCTTCCAGGACGGCTCGGCCTCGCTGCACACGCGCTCGCTCAAGTACGGCAAGCTGCGCAACGGCTGCTTCATGTCCGTCAGCGGGACCGGCGGCGGCGGCGGCGTCATCCGCGCGCGGCGCCAGGTCTTCACCGTCACGACGGCGCACGGCGGCGGAGAGGTGGACGTCGTGCTGGGCGTGAACGGGTACATCTGGATCGCAAAGCACGTCGAGCCGGAGACGAAGGGCAAGGATGTCAGTATCACGAGGATCGAGGAGAGCGTCAGCAGCTCCATCTACTCGAGTCAGAACGACGAGATTGGCACGGAGACGAGGAGGGAGGTTGCCAGGATCGGCGGGTGTATCAGGGCGTTGGTGGAGAACGGTGTCAGGGTCGACGAGGACATGGTCATGAGGGCTTACGAGGCAAGTCTGGACGTGGAGACAGAGGTTGGCGCGGGTGAGAGCGGCGAGTATCTTGGTGGTGAGAGAGGCCGAAGGGTTGTGGAGATCGCGACGGGCGGCATGGTCTGAGCCCGCCATCTATCGCAATGGGTACCTCACCCGCTAGGAGGAACGACGGGCGTCGCGAGATGCGATCGTCTCCGAGGGATTGATCCACACCCTCCTCCTCGCACGGAGCAGGCAGCCCCGAGCCCCTTCACGCTGACTTCGCCCACCGAAGCTCTGGCAAAATGTGCCTGCATCCACAGGCCGACGTCCGTCCGGGGCTCACGGCCTAGATGCCGGAGGACGGTGTCGGTACGGCATCTCTACGAGTCTGCCACCATTCGGAGGACCGTCCAGTAGTCAGCCACACCCTCCCACAAAGCGGATGTCCGGCGCCTCAGAGCACCCCAGCAGTAGCGGGCATCGCCCAAGTGGGTCTCGAACATTCCTGTACTCCGCTTGCTTTGATCGTGTAGTAGGCTGGTAGGTGCTGTCACATCAAGACCTTCAGACCATCAGCTCCGCAGCGAAGCAGACGTGCACTTCGCAGCTGTGCTTGTGACGGGTGAAGATCTCTGGTTTTGTATGAGGCGACACGGCAGGGTGAAGTGACACAATTGGGGCAATAGTATCGGCGACGCTGCTGCCAGTGGGCCGACTGTGCCCTCTTGCTGACAGTGTGGCGATGTCGCTACGTCCCGTGAGATCTACAAGATGGCGAGTTCAAAGGGGGTTGTTGTGGTGACGGACGGGAGTAAGAGGTGAAACAAACGACTCTACTTTCTTCGAACGACAAACGCGGCTAACCCCAGAATCCAAATGCCCGCTGTTGCAAGATGCCAACCCTCTCCTTGTGATGGCGGTTCTTCAGATGAATCTCGAAGCCTTCGACGGCCGAGCTCGGCACGGCCGTATACAGCTTTCCGGGACAGTCGTTGCACCTGATGCGCGGCAGGTACTGCCATTTGACGTGCGGCGGCGGCGCCTGGCCGGCCTGCAGCGTGTCCATGCGCACGGGCTGCTGCGTGTTGCGGTCGACGGCTGAGTGGCGCATCATGGCTTCGAAGTTGTCGTGCGGGTAGCGCTCGTGGAGGATGGCGATGGCTTGATTGAGCCATTGGGGCGGGGGCTGTTGGAGGGGGACGTTAGTCGGATGGCCTTTCTTCAGTCTCGCATCGATCACCCCCGAATACTTACTGGAGGCGGCTCAGACGGCTGAGGATACGTGGAGTCTACGCGTCCGTCGATGGAGTAGTTATAACGCTGCTGTTGCCCACCAACTCCTGACGGCAGTGGTTGCGGCGTGGCGGCATCCGTGCTTCTCCCACGCAGTCCCGACAGTGTTCGCGGCGGCATACCAGGGGTCGTAGGTGGAGGAGGCATCGAGCCTCGCGCTGGCGTGCTAGTAGGCTGCCGTGTAAAAGTCTGCGATGCCATTAGGGGCGTGGACGCGTATCCTGGCTGCTGATACTCGCCGCTACGCCTGGCTTTGCGATTCTGCATCCACTGTCGATATTTCTTCGGAGCAATGCGCAGCTTCACTATCAGCGACGTGGGCTCTAGCACGCTCTCTTCTCTTGTGTCGAAGCCGCCGCCGACTCGTCGGGCCGACGTTCTTGTCTCGTGGTGGTGCAGTGAGGATGTCTCAGGTGTGGCGGATCGCCCGAGGTTCAGTCGCATGGCTGCTTGTGCCGCCGTCGCAGCACCTCTCATGCCCCTCGTTCTTGCGGTGCCTTGTTGCAGGAGCTGCGATATTATCTGTGGGGAATCCGGACCAGAATCTTCGCTTTCAGACTCGTCCGAGTCGTCTCCGCCATCCCCACGAGCACCCGATCTTCTACCACGACCAGTAGCCGCACGAGTATACTTGTAGATTCTGCTACCTTCCACAGACTCGGCAGCTCCGGGTAGCACGGAAGACACGACTAGACTTCGCACTGTTCGCTGTCGATCTTTCAGGTCAGGCAGAGCAGGTCCTCCTCGTCTGTTCACCGATCTCTTTTGTCGTCGTTGCTCACGTAACATCGACAGCTCCGTCTTCTCCATGTCGGCCTCGTTCAGCTCGTAAAGGTAAGGCGTGTAGTCTTTTGCTGATTGCACAGGTCGGAAGACTGAGGGTAGAGGAGACGGCAAGAAGCCTTCCCGAAGGTCGGGATCCTCGACTGGACGTCCATCAAAGGGATGGCCAGTGATGTACAGGCTTCTCGTGAATAACTGCGTCTGTTCACGAATGTCGTGCGCTATGGCTGTGGTGAACTCTCCGGACAGAGACAGGTCTCTAGCCATTGACCTAGCGAACTCATCAGGAGAATTCAATGGGTTGTTAACATCCCATTCAAACTGGTCGACGAGAGTGATCTGGCCAATGGTGATGTTAAGCTTGATGAGGATTCGCATCTCGTCGTTCTTGTAAGCGTGATATGGCAGGTGCGGATCCAGCGCCTCCTCGTCGATGAACACGTGAGGATAAAAATCCTGTATTTGCTCCTGTATCTCTTGATGGACTTGTCGTACAAGCTGGTGGTTGGACTCTGGCGGAAGTCTGAAATCCTCCACTAAGTTCTCAGCAAATAACTCGGACGGAACTACTCGATCATGGAGATTCCACGTGAACGTGTCTCTCAGCTTTATCTTCTCGAATTCAATGTCAAGCCGTACTGGCACTAACTCTTCTAGTTGGTCGGCCTGTTGTGCCATGTCTTTCCGTGAGACGTGAAGTTCCTTCGTCCGTCTACCGCCCATCCGCTTTCTTTGCGCCGGGAAGACCAACCGTGGTTTGTCGTCGGTACGGCCATTGCCATATCCTGCGTAACCATAGCCATAGACCGCACCAGGGTTGGTTTGTCTCAACGCCCGTACTTCGTCTTTGTAGTGTTTAACTTTTTCAACTTTGGCTTCCATCAACCACCTGGAATTGTTCTCCTGATCGTTCATGGCTGCTCCGTGAACTTGATCGCGCGCGACATACTGTTTGAGGAGCCTCTCTTGCTGCGCTGCCGGCGATAGTTTGGTGGCATCCGACGATGATGCGGGCTGCGAGGGTCGCCGTGAGCCTGACCGCGACCGCTTCCTGCTCTGAGCTGCGCCATTGGCACGTTCCGCAATACGGGATGGTGTATTAGGTGCTGATGTTTGTCCGGGTACGGCGCTGATGTTCACTCCGGACGCAGCCATTACTGCCTTCGCCTTCTGTTTCCCTTCCCGAATGGCATCCTTGGCCTCGGCATTGGTTCCTGGCTCGCGACTTACTTGGTTGTCGCCTTGCACTCCGGTGTCCTGAGTGCCACTCTGTGCAGGCGGTCCGTTGTGTGGGACTTGCGCACTTTGTGCATTCGGCAAGGGCGGTTCGTACGGCTGGTTGGGTAGGTTGAGAGAAGAGGGAGCGATGGGGGAGGGCATGTTCTGTCTCGGGCGCAACGACTTCAAGGCGGATTCCAAGTCGCGGTAGGAAACGCTCTATGCTGTAGGGAGCAGAAGCATCGAAGTCTACTGAGGTTAGCGGTCAAAGCGCAAGGGAAGCGCGTCGCCATTGTCCGATGCGAGTATGCAGCGATTATGCGGGACAGACGCGACAGCCGGCGTGGGTGGCCATCGCAGACGCAGACGCAGACGCAGACGCAGCCGATTCACGATTCCCTGGGGAAAGCAGGCAGTCTCGAGCAATGGGAGAGCAAACATACCAGCGAGTGAGCCAACGCGCGCAAGTCTGCGCGTCACGATCTAGGCTGGGCGGGTCCCAAAGCAAGCAGTGCCGAGCGGAGAAAGATGGAATGGCCAAGGGCCCGAATCCGGACGATGACTGTGAGCCTGTGAGCCAGTGAGCCAGTGAGCCTGAGCTTCCACTGTGTTGTGGCCCGCGAAACCCTCCCTTTGCTCCCGGTCTATCGTTGGATGTTGTCTCTGTATTATTGCATGTTACTCGCGGGATGGTTGGGCATTGGGCCTGATGCGCTTCTCGTGAAATGGTGTTATATACGGTACATAAGGTGGCTTGTCCCACAGGGTCAACGAACAGCACCCGCACTCAACCTGCTTTGTCTCATGGCCGCGTGTCGACAGCTTCAACAGTACCCCAACTGTGTTGTCGTCACTCACTTGACTCACTATCAACCGACAGCACAGGTCTTCCATCGTTTGTTCAACAACGACGGGAAGATACGATCGTCGAACCAGATCTCCGTTCTCAGAGTCACGTGGTGCTGGTCAGTACGGCGAAGAAGTCAAACACGATGTTCAACCGTAACAGATGTTGGGAGAGTTCAACTCGACTACTTACAGCGAAGAACAAGGTGTATAAGGTGGTTTGAACGCTGCGTGTGACGAGCGTCCCCGAGTGTCTCGGAGTCTCAAGAAACATCCAGAAGCGGAAGTTCAAGGAGATGTTGCCCGATACTAATACCGCGAGCATCATTCTTTCGGGTTCGATGCTTTGCTAGCGAGCAGATGAGGCAGAAGCCAGGGTTAAATTAATACAATGTACAATGCTCGTCCAGTGTTTGGCCCAACGCCACGCATCCCTGCGAGATCCTGTAAAAGTAGGTAGCCGAAGTGCCCTCGTTTGGTCCTCGGTTGTGAGCGACGTGATCGCCTCTAGATCTCGAACATCCTTGGGTCCTCTGCACGAAAAGGCCGGTTGGTATCTTGAGACTTCCTTCCGCGTCTCAACAGTTGGTAGTTCCAGGGGAGGCGTCAGATCGTGGTCCACTACACACCATAACCGTATTCGTGGAGAGAGCGCCTTGACCTAACTAGGCTCTCTTTCTATGAGTGGTCGACGTAAAGTCGTAGTATCATCACAGTAGAGAGTCGAGCCTTGTGAAGACACTCAAGCAAGCTGCTACCACCTGAGAGGCAAGGATCTATTAGCGCAACGATCTTGTCAAGCAAAGCTGACTAGACGTGCTTACCTCCAGCTGCAGCTCCTTGTCCTTCGCATTATTGACCTCGTCAGCGATGGCCTGGCCTAAATTCGCCCCTATACCCCCTGCACCACCCGCCCTCTTTCCGAACGGCCACTGTGAATACTCCGCGAGCAGCTCATCCACCTGCGCGAACGCTCTCTCCCTGCTTTCATGCCCAAGGCTTGCCAACGCATTCTCCAAGACGTTGGCTGCATAAGCTGCGCATACCATACTTATCGTCCGCAGGTATCTGAACTCCATCTCTTCCGGCAGAAACTGACTCGGTGGCAGGACCACGGTTCTGTTGGTGAGAACGTTACGTACGCGCCGCCTGATCTCATCCTTTGCGCCGCCGTCGGCGACCGGATGGGTGGCCATATCAAAGAGGAGGAAGTTTCGTTTCTCGGTGCGAAGGATGCCTTTGTCTACTAAGCCTTTGGCAAGGCGTTCCCGGACCTGTTTTAGCTGGTAGCCTATCTTCATGAGGTTCCAGGTTTCCCCTGGATGAGCATAGAAGATCAGCCACTGTAACCATCCATATATCGTTGACTGATAGAGCTCACCGCTCATCAAATCTATCCACGAGCTCACACTCATCTTCTCGCTCGACTTCATCATCTTCAGGGCCTCGTCCAGCAGCACTTCGCCGGTCAGGGTGTCATCGACAACCTCGATCAGTCTGTCTGACAGGGATAACCGCCGCCTCGAGGAGTCCTTCTGCATGCTCACACGACCTCGGAATGCCAACTCTATGACAATGCATCCTCGTAATGCGTACGATATGTTGTCATTCCAGAACGATAGGTAACCCTGTCCTAGCGTCAGCCTTGAACCAACAACTCTGCAAGTGCTTCTTGTACCTGTTTATCCTTCAATCCCATGAGCAGCACCTCCTCCATCAATGTTAACTTAGGCTGCTTATTCCTCTCAGCACTCTCGCTGATGTCCCTAGGGTCGAACGCGATCTTGTGGCCATTCTCAGAGCTCTCGTAGGATGTTTCTGGTCCTCTGGTGTCTTCAGGTCTTCTTGGCGCCGGCGAGCTGACACGACTCCCATCCTCGTTTTCGGTGTTGCCACCTGCACCACCTCTCCGGCGTGTTAAACCTGATGCCGAGGCCATCTGTAAGAGTGTGTGTTGGGCCCTTCAACCAAACCTTGAGGCGGCTGTCGATCTGCCCCGCGGTAGTGGGAGGACCTCGTTGAATTGCTCGGTTGCGTGTAGATTTTTCTTGGGTTCAGTAACTGATGCTCAAGGCATGGGAGGGATCGAGCGCAGGGTAAAATTGGTCGATATTTCTGAGCCAGTGTGGTTGTTGTCGTTGCGATCTTCGTCGAGGGAGGCCTCGCCGTTGCAGCTGTTGAAGGTGTAGGGTTGGAGAGGGTCTCGCTAACG
Source organism: Cryomyces minteri (assembly GCA_005059845.1). Lineage (NCBI taxonomy): Eukaryota > Fungi > Ascomycota > Dothideomycetes > Cryomyces > Cryomyces minteri. The sequence continues at coordinate 7,072 of NAJN01001335.1, forward strand.
ACAACGCGCGGGAGATGTCACGACTTCAATGGTGAACAAAAGACTTGCACGACATTTGATGCAGGCAAAGATTACACTCTAGTCAGTTACAAAAAGGCGGAGCCTCTCAGAGAGCATGTCTCTGTAACTCAAATATACAGTAGGCTCCACCCCCGGACACTGGACGCCATGGCCTAGACGTCTTCATCACCCTGCTACTCCCCCAATCAACGATCGCAGTTTTTGATCAGTGCGCTACAGAGACAGTCAGATGTATGTAGAATCATCAGCAGGATCTTCCTTACCATCGGGCTGGCTCAAAATGTACTCTACTGCCTTGTCGACTGGACGTAGGGTTAGCATATGACCTCATTGAATATCGTGGGTAAACGTACCGCTGTGAATAGCATCTGCCTCCTTGTCTGGAATCTCAATGCTGAACTCCTGCTTTAGTGTCAGCATGGACTCTCCAGCGATTGTATGTGGTCAAACAACCTACCTCTTCGATTGCCATTACCACCTCTACGGTATCGAGACTGTCCAGGCCCAGATCGTTCGAAAAATGCGCGTTTGGGGAGAGCTGTCGCGGAATTAGGCCATGATGTGTGGGGTGCATGTTGCTCTACATACCTTCGAGGAGTCGGTGACCTGCAAGCAGTATATTAGCTTCAAGTCTACCATGCCCGGAACAGCGCAGCAACCTACTTTGTCAAAGTTCTTCAGTAGGTCCAATATCCTTCCCTGAACCTCATCCTTGCTCATGCCACCGTGTGCAGAGTAGCATCTCACTGCTTGAAACGCCGATGCTGGGGCGCTGTGTTTGGATTGAAACAGCGAGCTCCGGAATGCTGGTCGCGCAATTGAGATTTGTCGCCGTGCGACAGATGCGACGGCACCTCTCGCAGTCCTGAGGAAAGCAGATCGGAACATTCTGGGAATGGCTGGTTGCGGTTCGGAGGTGATAGAGCTATGGGATGCAGGCAGTTTGGGTTGACATTTCGTCAGGGAGAGCATTGACTTCGACTCGGATACCCATCACGTGATTAGTGCACTTCGACCAGAACATCCACATACGACGTTGGTTGAAGTTCAGACCTTGTTTCACTCAAGGATCTCCTATACGACCTCACTACACCGCTGGACCTGCTTGATTTTGGTTCAAGCGCTGTGCTTGACGATATTTGAGGCTCTTCCAGCGTTACAGTACCACTAGCGCATCTCAAGCTTTCGGCTGTCATCACCAGTTGATCGATTGGACGACAAACATCACCTTGACTAGAAGCATCAACAACTCAAGTGCTCCCCAAGCGCACTTCCAACACACTATGGCGAGCACGAAGCCCTTGGTAATGCTCTTACGCAGCCGGCCAACATCGTCCCTCCTCGCCTCCACCCGAATATTCACGCCCGCCACCTCCACCGCTCTCTTCTCCACTAGCATGCCCCGAGCTGCGACACCACAGGGCCCGCCACCACAAGGTTTCCGCATGCCCAGGCCACCACGATGGAACGAAAGCAAAGAGAGCGCGCTGGACAAGGCGGGGCGATATTTCCTCCTGACCGAGATGTTGCGGGGGATGTATGTTGTGCTGGAGCAATACTTCAGACCACCGTACGTACCACCCCCTCTCCAGACCTAGCGGGCCACAAGTGACAGCAGTCTCGACTTTGGGCCTTCGCGGGCGAACACATCTCGATAGCTCGCTGACTATCGGCTTCTTGAAGATACACGATTTACTACCCCTTCGAAAAGGGCCCTATCTCTCCCCGTTTCCGTGGTGAGCACGCCCTGCGGCGCTACCCTACCGGCGAAGAGCGCTGCATTGCATGCAAGCTCTGTGAGGCTGTCTGCCCTGCCCAAGCCATCACAATTGAGGCAGAGGAACGCGAGGACGGGTCCCGCCGCACCACTCGCTACGATATCGACATGACCAAGTGCATCTACTGCGGTTTCTGCCAGGAGAGCTGTCCTGTCGATGCGATTGTGGAGGGTCCGAACGCGGAGTACGCCATGGAGACTCGAGAGGAGTTACTATACAATAAAGGTACGTATTGTTTCTACGTATCTCTATTATTGTTTACTAACCCGGCGACAGAGAAACTATTGGCCAATGGTGACGAGTGGGAGCCGGAGCTCGCTGCTATTGCCAGAGCTGATGCGCCATATCGCTGAGATTGTCAGCGAGCTGAGGTTGGGGTGTCAGGTCTTTTGAAGCGGAGTTGACTTGAAGTGGTGTAACAGCTGAGAACGGAGCCGATGCGCATCAGTACGTTGTACATTACACTTTTGGTAAAGCTATGACCTGCATGCAGCTCCAAGTTGAAAGAGTATCGATACCTTGACTGCTCAGAGATCTTTTGAGCTAGGGACTCAATCACTGCGGAACTCGTACACGAATTCAATGCTCATTCCACTGTCAATGTGCATGTTTGTACAGCATCTTCTACCCGCATACCGTATCATCCCATCTCCCCGTACGACAATGCTACCTCGCCCTTCCAGTCCACTCCCAGTCCACCATGCTTGTCCCTCGAACCGACATCTTATATCTGTCCCAATGCTCTGGCTCTCTCGTCTTCGAGCTTGGAGTAGAACAGATCGCGGCGACGAGTGGCTGGGACATGGTAGCCTGTAGTTGCGCGTGAGTTTGCGTTCTCCTTAGTGTGGCATGCCCGAATCGAACGAGATTTTGGTATGCAATCGCCAGCTTTGTCATGGCTCTGGTCGTGATATGGAGTATATACTACGTACCGTACCACCAGAAGTAACCGGTCGCAGTTCCGAGGCCTAGGAGGGACATAAGTTAGCCATCGGCGGACTGATGGTACAGAGTAGACTACGATACTCGTTTCACATTTAGAAGGAGAAACGGAAGCTCGCATTGGACATACCAAAAGCAACGCTGAGGTCGAGGACGAGGCCCCTTCGGAGCATCTGTGTAGAAGAGCTCGGTCAGCTTCGGGTCCTTTACGGCAGCATGCGCAACCGTCCGAGAGAATATGGACTTACACCAGTGATAGGTTTGATCATCTTGGTGGTCTCTGAGGTGGATTGAGGAGCTTTGCCGATCGTGAGGGTGAAGAAGCACTGGCGTGTGGTGCTGACTGTGTGCTTCGACGTCGTTGATGCGAGGTGCGAATCGGGAAAGAACCGGCGCTAGTAGGCGCAAGCTCACCTAAAGTAAAAGGACGCAGATCCTCCTCCTTCAACCACAATAACACTTAGACAGGGCTTTCAGGCGCGACCACTATCTCCTCGAGGCTTCTTCAGCTCTCCTTTGAAGTTATGGTCATTTGGTGTAGATCGGCCGATGCTCAACGAGGGCATTACCCCAGATGAAACTGCACAACGTGGTCTTTCAGCAGCCTATTGTCATATCACACAAGCACCATAAGACCGCCAAGAGATCCCTCGTTTCCCTTTAGAGAAAGTACTGCTCCGGAGAACCATGATTCTCTCAGCGTCGTCTATTCTCTGCCCACCGAACGACAATGATGAAATGCACATCGCAGCCAGTATTTCGCTTCTCGAAGAACATGCCCCCTCGCAGATTCTGTCCTTTCCCCTCTCACGCCCTCAGCGTCACGATATACCATCATAGTCTCCAAATCCTCGCAGTTTCCCGGACTTGATATGGAATGCCGACATTTGGACTCTGCTTTGGCAAGGAACACACTGCTGTGGATCCCCCTGACGCGTCCACCGAAGTTCTGAATGCTCCTATTTCACGTGAACGTGCGTCTTCCATGATGGGTACGTTTTGATTGAACTGGCTGTACTGCCCTCCTATTCTTCAAGCCTCTCCATCATATATCAATTCCACAAAAGGCACTTCCTGAATCAACGACTCGCAAATCGATAGGCGGACAATGCGAAGTCTCACAGGCCTTTTCTCTCACTTCAATGAAGACTGCTAGTATATCAAACTTCACTTGGAGCGGAACTTTGTCCGCTGCATCTCGCTAATCGTCTCCGTGTGATCGGTACTTCACTTCCACGTCACTGGCCTTCTAAGTGAGCTCCAGAATGCTAATTGTCGCCAGGGCTCGTTGGTCTAGCTAACCAACGAGTCCTGGTACGGTGTGCATACCGATGAAGGGGGATCGTGTGTTCGAACCACGTTAGCGTTGCATTTATATGTATAATTAAACCATAAGCCAAGGCAAAAAAAAGCCTCTCTGGGTGCCAATCACGGCAAGAAAAAAGTAGCCCATCGGAAAAAACAGGCTTCCTAGAAAATGCGCGGAGAGCAGGAGCGGTCGGTCTGATCAACCGACAAGGTGTTTCTTCAGATGCCCTTCAGGCAGTAGAGTCTATAAAATCAAGGACGTAGGAGCTTTAAAGCTATAGCCGAACCTTTTTGCTGCCCAATCCTTCCAACCCCTCTCTACCTCCTTCCTTCTTCAGTAGCTGTACCTCATGGATAACAACGCCAAGAGACATTCGGAGAGGTCTTTGCTCTGTATCTACTCTTCTGTTGCATTTGTCTGGCCATTTAGTATTGGGTGATTCAATTGAATCAGGCCGTAACCTCCATTCTTCTACGATCTCTGCGGTGACATCGTTACTTAGTGCGTAGCGAACCGTTGGCAGTCATTGCTGTTGATTCTCTTCCCTCAGTTGCGATGCTCATAGAATAGCTGTACTTGGTAAGAACGCAATTTAGCCAAGTGTGCCCAGGCTTCTGCCTCCTGCTTGTCTTCGCCTTGTGCGAAGGGGTTGAGTCGGCTAAGATAATCCAAATAATCTTTCTCGCTGTGTACATCGCCTGAAAGGCTTCGTGCTTAAGCTACCCTTCACTACCAATGGAAAGACCATCACCAACACTGTTTGGCGTATGCACCAGCACTGAGCGTCAAGACATTAGTACAGCGATACTGCGCAGCAGAGGAGATTTGCACGAGCGCATGTTGAAGATGGAGAATACCCGTACTTCGAGATGTTCAGCCTTATAATCCTTGGACGTCGTTGCGAAGCTGCAACCTTGTCGGCCCGCTTTGCTCCGTGACAGAATCAGAAACAATCTCGAAGTGCAAGAGAATATTCCCAGACTTCTCCAG
>NAJN01001336.1:0-12099 GCA_005059845.1 Cryomyces minteri
AAAGCCTGCTCTGAAGACTTCGCGCTTCTTCCTTGTACGTTGATACTTGGTCGTTCAGGTGGTTGAGCAGTGTCTGCACTTCTTGCTTTTCTTTCGAGTCGACAACCTCGCGTTGGTGTCTCTCCTCCGCGAGACTCCCTTCCAATTCCGTCATCCGCTCTCTCTCGTCTTGGAGAGTCTGCTGTGCCACACTTAGTGAATCTTCTAGCTCACCGATCCTTATCTTATCGCCTTCCTGCTCCTCCCTGAGGAAAGAAATTTCACTTTGGTAAGATTCTTGCTGGACCTCAAGCCTTTGATTCTTCTGGGTCGCTTCGCGCAACTTTTGATCTACGACCTCTAACTCGCGAGCCGCGTCTTCGACCTCTTGCTCCAAGGTTTCCAATCTTCGTTGGGTGGCTTGCCGGTCGTCTTCGAGTTGTATCAGACTTTCGCTAACGATTTTCATCTCCTGCTGTAGGGCCATGAAGTCTTCATTTCGATGTTCCAGATCGGCCGAGAGTTCTCCTATCTGCTGCTTATATTGTTCGTTTTCTTCTTCGAGGTTATCCACCTCGCCGATCGCGTCCTCTTGCCATTTGACAAAATAGCTTTCCTTTTCATCAAGACTCCGCAAGGCTTCATCACGTTCCGTTTGAATAGCCCGCATGTCTTCTGTAGCAGCTTCCAGTTCCGCTTGTAGTTCACAACATTCTGCTTCCCTTTCCGTGAGGAGATCAAGATGTGCGTTGAGTTCAGTGTCCAATTTTTGATTGTCCCGCTCGAGGTCTTGATTGAGCATCTTGATCTCTGCGTTGTGATCGCGGAGAGAAGCTTCTCTCTTCTCCCAATCCTCGCGCTCAGCCTCACTTATTTGGGTAATCTGGGTCTTGGCGCTGGCTCTCGAATTCGATCTTTGATGAGCGCGGGAGATGGAGCGCTCGAAGATGCTATCGCCAGCCACGGACCTGACACCGCCATCGCTTCTGCGTTGGACGAGCTTAAGATCTTCGATTTCTTGCTGGAGACGCTCTCTTTCGCGGTTGCGTGACGTCAGCATGGAAGTCTGGGCACCCAGGTCTCGACGCAGCTCAGCGATCTCATGCTGGAGCTGGTCTACAAGCGTGTTGCTAGATGTGCTTGCGGGGCCATTGCGGCTGGTGCTGAGATCAGAAAGCCCTGACTGTGACCGTGCATAAGACAGATTGTGCAGCTTGTGAAGACTGTGAAGGTTCTTCCCATAATGATTGCTGGCTGAGACGGAAGCAGTCTCGCTCTTCACTCTCGCAAGTTCAGCACGAAGCATTCGTGCGGCCTCGTCTGCTTGCTCGCGTCGAGCGGTCTCAGCTTCGAGAAGGTCCTTCCACATCTCCTGTATACGACTATCAGCAAAGCAGTCCCTGCCATCTCAGTCCCTGCTACTTGCCTTGGCCTCTTCGACACCTGCATTAGAACCTGATCCTCTCCTGTCGCCCACTGCCTTGACGTACTCAGCGAGCTTCCTCTTTTCTACCTCTTTCGCCAAATTCTCTTCCTGCAACTTCTCGATATGCACCTCGGAGTACTCTAGCTGCTCCCTCAAGTATGTGATTTCCTGCTCCATGTCCACATGGTCCGACCATCGGCGGCTTTGCTCCTCCTCCGATCCATTTGAGTTCCTACGAGCCTCAGCTAGGCCATCTTCGTACCCTTTAAGCTTTTTCTCCAAATCTCGCACAGTCCGGCGCAACGTGTGGCTCTCTTTCTTCTCATTGGCAAGGTCTGTTTGAAACTGTACATTCTTCGAGATCATCTCCTTCACACCTTCATCCGACCTGTTTTGCAAAGCTTGGTCGAGGAAATGTATCTTCAGCTTCAGATCAAAGTTCTCTTTGCTCAGTTTATCAATCTTGCTATTCTGCTCTTTCAATGTGAGGTTGCTCTTGCTTCTAGTAGACGTTGATGTCAGATTCGAAGAGCCAGGTCTTTTTGCTGGAGACAAGGAGCGATGCTGTTCTCTGAACTCTTTCGCAACAGTATCCGGTACCCTTATGTTCTGAATGTGCTGTGCTATAACAGTGTCTGAAGGGCCAAGAGTCGCAGAGCTAGTCGGACGTGGTGTGGCTGGTGGAGACGTCGATCTGTCTCTTTCTTCTTCCAAACGCTCCAGACTTCTTTCCGCTTGCAGACCCGAAGCCGCAGATGTGCCACTGACTAATCTCGAGAAACTCTGCGGCGCATCGCTGGAGCCCGACATGGACGATGCGACGCTTCCAAGACTGGGTAGTCGCGACAGCCCCATGCTTGCACGGCTTCCAATGGAGGTGCTTGCGGGAACAGCACCACCTGTCTGTAGAGCGTAATCAGCACCAAGAGTGATGTCGCTTTCGGCAGAGCCATTTGTGTATGAAGAGATAGACGAGCGCTGACTGGCTTGTCTGTTCATTAAAAAACTGGGCCGGTTGCGCGAGCGTCCGGAGGAACCGGCAGAGTTTTCAGCATCCATGCCGTCCAGATGAGAAGTGTTCACCGAAGGCGGCAGACTGACATCCTGTGGTAGAGGTGGCGAAGGGCCCTTGATCGTGGATGCGCGAGAACTCGATGCTTGGGAGCCTGATCTTTGCACGTTCAGGATAACTCTGTCCGAGACGTCCTTGTCTTGTTTGGTCGACTTATTCCTATCACTGAAACCGGTCCCCGTAGATACCATCTTGTGATCTTCTGGGCTGGTCACACAGACTGCTCGAGACAGCGTTCGTTCCGCTGCGGCGGCAGCAGGTGACGAAGGCGTTGTTTCTGGGGACGATGTGTCACCACCGGGGAGAGACAGGCTGTCTTCGTCGTCACGTTCGCGGTACTGTACAGGACATGGAGTCTTGTATGCATCTGCTGGGGTTGGTGGTGACTGCGACGATTGCGAAGCCGCATTCACTGACGATGCATCCGTCCTGTTCTCCTTGTCCGATAGTTCGTCGTTGTGGTCTTTCCAACTTCGACGAGACAAGCGCGCCGTCTTCGTAGGCGACCCCCCAAACACGAATGTATCATCGACACCCAGAGCGCCAGATGAGTGTGCGACAGGTGACGGCTCAGGCACGAAGCTGGACTCCACATCCATGAGCTTCCTGGTCATCTCGCGCTCGTCAATTGCACTACCCTCATCGCTGTGTATCTGCCCGCTCAGAGCCCCGTTGATTGGGTGCGGTGGGCCACTGAGGGCTTGCAACAAGCTGTCGCTCTCGACCGGCAGCGGTGGGAGCCCAGAGGCGTCTTGCTCGTCAATGCGCGGGTTCTCATCCAGGCCGGTACCAGCAATGGGTTCGGAGAGGGCTCCAAACATCTCCACGCGGCCCTGTGAGCGGCGCTTGGTGGGAGACGGTAGGGGAGAAGGTTGCGACTGGAGCGCGGCATGGGCAGTGGTGGGCCTGGATGTGCTCTTTGGCGACTGATGCTCTATTCGATGGGCGCCTCTGAAGAGCGACGCGTCGCTGTTGGAGCGAATCAAGCCCAGGCGCATGCAGCTCAAGCCTGAAGATTGCATGGAGGCCTGCCCAGTGTTTTGGCAAGGGGCAGCAGAGTCGCGCGAAGCTTCCGGGCAGTCGCGTATTTCGGGGTTGGCGGTGCGGCTGTTTTACAGAGTACAACTGGAAACAACAACACAGTGAATTGGCTCGCCAGACATCCAGGCCATGGCAGATGTACTACCCAATGTTACCGGACGTCGTCGTCTGCTCCGAAAGGGGCGCTGGGGACCACCGTCCGCACCGTCGAAGGGGGAGAAGCTTCAACGCCCTCTCACTGCCGAGACGGCAGCTCCTTGGTGGCCTGCACTCCTTGCATCCCGCCTAAACATCATCGTCATGGTCGGAAAACACAGGTCACGTGCGGGTCCCCTGCTTCGTGGCATCTCATCGTTGTTCTGGTCGAGTCAACCGAAGTCTACCACTGGGCCGCGGCCTTCTATCTTTACATACGGTATACAGTAGAGCACAAGCAAGCATACGTCGCACACTGCGAAGTGAGAATGTGTCCCCCGCTCCAGTCCCTTTTCCTTCTTCCAACGCCTTAGTACACCTGTGGGGGATGGCCCTAGAGCGCAATTCGCTTCTCTTTTGTAACAGGCGAGTCCCAGACAGAAGGTCTAAACGAAGGTTCGTCAGTACAAAGTTTCGACATGTTCTGCTGCCGTGCGGGATGGTGGTTCTCACCTCGTCAACAGCAACCTCACGATACCCTTGCCTCCCCTACTCCCCTCCATCCAAAGCTTCAGCGTCCGCCTCAGTTCAGCCTGGCTCTTTCCCAGAACGTCGATCCCCCTCTCCTCGCACGCCAGTCTCAGCTCCTCCCCGTCCAGATCTCCGACTCCACCATCTTTCCGCATCAGAGTGTCGTCCATAGCCAAGAATTCGGCGCGTCCCCCGACTCTTCGCTTCAGTAAGCCTACCGGCGGTGGTAGCCGAACCGTCTCCCACCACCTGCCGTGCAGTCCTAAACTAGCACTGATATGCTTGACCTGCTCGTCCTTCAGCTCCTCCGCTCCAGCCTCCGGCCTCGGCGGCTCCATAACCAATTCCCTGAAGCTCTGACTTCTCCTCTTCTCCCTCTTCTCAGTCTCGGTAAGACTCTGCGTCGGAAGTCGACAAGGCAAAGGCACCAGGTTCGGTACAAAGGGTACAACTAGTGGCAGCCATTCTCCGAACACAGCGAACATGAGCGCAAACACTGGAACCCGCTTCATGTCGTGCCTGTTCCTCGCCAGCAGCTGGAACTCGCCTCTTGTCAGCCTCTTGTTGGCCACTGCATCCTCGATGAATCCCTTCCTCCTTCCAGTACTGACCGCCTCGGGCGCACGTAAAGGATCTCTGGTGGCAATGCTTTGCGTGTTCCGGAGGCGCTCATTGAGGGCGCGAGCGGCCTTGTAGTTCGCGTATATGTTCTTGATACCAGTCTTGTAGAAAGTCAGGTACGACTTGCCAGTTGCGAGGAGGTAGGAGAAGAGGCCCTGGTCTGGTTTGCGGGCGGGAACAAAGAGAGGAGCAGGTAGGGTCGTGATGGGTGGGTTGACAAGGGTGTTCTTGGGATGCGGGCGAGTAGGGACGTCTGGTGCGCTGCTGGCAGTCGAGGCATAACGGCCCAGTAGTACGCAAGGTCCATAAGAATGGGTAATGGGGTGGTCGCGGTGTTGGGCGACTCGGAGGGAGAGGAGGATGGACGAAGGAGAGGTGGGGAAGAAATGTGCGTTGAGGTTTTTTGAGACAGCTAAGCAGCTGCCGGGTGCTCGTAATGTCATTGCATTGGGCTGGGTTTCGTGGGGAAAAAGTCGATGGAAAGGGATACAATGCTGTTAGGTAGTCGTAGAGTGCGCCGTAGTGATGAAGTCATCCAGGGGTCACTGATGATTGACCGTCCCATCGTTGTCAAGGCAAGGTTCCAGTTTGTTACACCTTACCTGAACTATCATGTAAAGACGTCCTTCTTGCAAAGACATCATCGGCCGCACTGCTTTGGCGAGTACATACGAGGCTGTGAGGGGTTCGAACCTGCTAAAAGATGGCGTCACAGCGATTGAGACAAGGATCCCACAGCTCTAAGTCACCTTCTGATTTTTACACCGCGACTCAAATTTAGTGTCACAACACTTCATGAGTCCGCTAGTTCAAGGCCATGAACTAACAGCAGCGTCTTCAACTTGCCGTCTTCTACCTGATTTATAGTACATCAAACGGAGCCAACAGCCACGGGTATTCTTCTCATGACACATTCGAGTACGCAGGCCATTTACGACAGTCCAACTCCTAGTCCACGAATGTGCTACATGTCGGGACCTGGATCGGGTTGCCTTCCCTACAACGCGCGCGGGTCAGCTCGATGCTTCCATCTGGTTATTGATGAGTGCACTTACCATCTGCCTCGCTTTGAGCATCTCGTCACACAATAACAGATTGGAAGCAATACCGGTGCTGGAGGCTATGCAGTTCCTAAGGACGCGGAAGGAGTCGTATACACCCTCCTGCACAGGATCCATCGGCTCGCCTGTCGTCAAGTTGAGACCGACAATGTTGCCGTCTGCGCATTCGTCTTGTAAAGCGGCCACTGTGGAGAAGTGGGTCAGTGGTGTTACGATTGGATAGAAAGGATAAACTCACAAGCATCCTGTATATCGTGGCCTGAGTTGGCCGCTAGCGTCTTTGGTATCACCAACAATGCATCTGCGAACGCCGTCACACCCCACTTTGCCTTGCCCTTCACGGTCTTTCTGAAGCTCTCGCTTGATAGACGCGCAGCGCAAGCAATCTGGAAAGCACCTGCTCCGGGTACCACGCTCTTGTCGACTATCATATTGTATACACTCCGTAACCCATCGCGGACAGCATCTTTGATCTGTGTGATGGTGTGTACGTTTGGTCCCTTGATCAACAGAGTGACTGACTTGGCCTCCTTGACATCCTCGATGAAGGTGTACTTCTCCTCACCGAGCTGGTGCTCGTACACGGTGCCAGCCCAGCCTAAGACATCTGGTGTGAGATCGTCCACACTGTTCTGAGCAGTGCCACCGCATATCAACTGTAGCCTCTCCATGTTTCTCCTCTTGGCCCTTCTCAGCGCATAGATGCCGTTCTTGACTAGAACGTCTAGACTTAGTGGGTCGATGCCCTTCTGATTGATGATCACAAAGCCGTGCTTGTTGTCCGTGCCACAAACCTCCTTCTTCAGCTCAATGATCTTTCGTAACTTCTCATCCACGAACCTCCGCTCACTTTCTACGAGCTTTTCTCTCTGTTCGGCGCTTGAGTAGTAGAACCCAGAGTTGATCTCGGATTTTTCATATTCCAAGCTAACGTTTAATGTTAATATGAAGGCATTCTCTACTCTCTTCGGCATGTCCGGGTGTCTTGCGCCGTGATCCAAGGCTAGGCCTCTGATGAGCTGTGTGTCGGCAGCGGTACGGTGTTGCATTGTCATGATCTCGATCATGTGTAGATCTGGCTTTTCAGGAGGGTTGTAGATGGCAAGGACAGCGTCCACGATGTCAGGAGTCAGTTGTTCCGCCAGGGAAGTGTTCAGTTTTGTTGACAACGAGGTCCGGGCAACAGAGCGTAGGAGTTCCCTGTCGACTTCTTTCTCCATTTTGAAGGTATCCAGGAACTTTCCACACGAAACACATCAGCCAAGGTCACAAATGTCTGGTGAGAGTACGTACTTTGAGTGCTTCGGTCTTTGTGAGCTCGTAACCATCGGTTATTACTCTTGGGTGCAGACCCTCGGAGATGTATCTGTCCGCCTGTTTCAGAAGCTCTCCTACCATCAGCACTACTGAAGTAGTGCCGTCTCCTGTGATGTCGTCTTGCGCAGTGGCAGCTCGTGCAATCATGACCTTTGCGAGGGTCAGTGAGTGCAAGGCTAGCATGCGAGGCTACGAACTCACAGCAGTTGGGTTTTGTATTTGCTGCGAAACGTTAGTCTTGACAGCAGGTTCAGCAGCGAATGACACGAACCATCTCCCGCAACAGGATGTTACCATCTTTTGTGAGTTTGATCTGCCCCAGACCTCATGAGCTGCTGTTCGACATGTCTGACAAGGCTGCCGAACCCACCGCACCAGCGCCATCCACGAGCCTGAGTCAAGTCAGTGGACGTTTCGCGATGCTCTACATATCTGCGGAGCTCTTACATCTTCAGCGTACCCATAGGGCCCAGGTTGGACGCCAACACCTACGTACGCGATTTAGGGTTCCGAGATGTCCGACAGACGCTTTCGAAGCTCACCTGCTGCAAACCTTCACCTGCCGCAATGTTGACCTTCAGCGCCTCTCCGCGTCTCTAGAAACGGTCAGCGGTTGCTGGTTAGCGACTTGGGTCTGGTCTGGCCTACGCGAGACTCCGCCTTGGGATTGAGCAACTGAGCTGCCGACATCCTCGTACTCGTTGCTCGGGCACTTGTGTTAGGAAGATGATGTGAGGATTCAAGGTCGGCGCTGGATGAGTTGCGGATGAGCGACGGAATGCCTTTCACTCCAATAATTTCCAGACTTAGCTCTGCGCGTTCCTCGTCGCGCTCTGTCGACGGAAAAAGGAAACGCCGGTGGTTTGACTTTTGCATGAACAGCTTCCACCTCTCAAACTTATTGCTCCAAACCCCAATCACCCTTCTTTACGTCTGCGGGGCTGGATTTCGCAACTCGAGTGCGCAGGTCGGAAACATAGTCGAGCGGACTGTCGACCTTGGGACGAATTCACCATGTCGGTCGATTATCTGTTGCACGAGTCCAGCGTGGGCTATGCGGTCCGGAAATTTCTTCATCCTGCACCATTTACCTGCTGACGTCTACTTAGGTTTTCAAGGTGGTCATGCAAGCTGACTCAATCGGCAACCGTCTCAAAGAAGTCCAGGACAAAACTCAAGACTTAGCGCACTTCGGAAAAATGGTACAGCTTGTTAGTTTTGCGCCTTTCCAAGGAGCCAGCCAGGCACTCGAAAATGCGAACGAAGTCTCCGAGGGCATTGCCTCCGAATATCTCCGCACTGTGCTTGAGACCAACCTGCCTAAGGCCAGCAAAAAGAACAAGATCACCCTTGGTGTATCCGACAGGAATCTTGCTGGCAGCATCAAGGCAGCCTTCCCGTCCGTCGAGTGTGAGACCGGAGAGACAAGTGAGGTTGTTGCTGATCTGCTACGAGGCTTGCGACTCCACGCTGGCAAGCTGTTGAAGCAGCTGCAAGAAGGTGATGTGGAGCGGGCACAGCTGGGTCTGGGTCACGCGTATTCAAGGTCAAAGGTCAAGTTCAGTGTACAGAAGAACGACAATCACATCATCCAAGCTATTGCAACATTGGATCATCTGGACAAGGCCATCAACACCTTCTCCATGCGCGTCCGGGAATGGTATTCGTGGCATTTCCCCGAGCTGATCAGGATTGTATCCGACAACCAGAAGTATGCAAAGCTAGCGTTATTTATTGGCAACAAAACGACCTTGTCTGAGGAGAGCCTTCACGACCTGGCTGCTCTAGTGGATGACGATGAGTCCATCGCGCAGGCTATCATCGATGCTGCAAGAGTCAGTATGGGCCAAGACATATCAGAGACGGATATGGAGAACGTTATGGCATTCGCCAAACGGGCTGTTAGTCTGTCAGATTACAGGAAGAGCCTCCAAGGTTACCTCGTCTCCAAGATGAGTATTGTGGCACCCAACTTGGCAGCACTCATTGGCGAGACTGTCGGTGCTCGTCTTATCTCCCATGCTGGAAGTTTGACGAACTTGTCCAAGTATCCTGCTTCTACCGTGCAGATACTAGGCGCAGAGAAGGCCCTGTTCAGAGCCCTCAAGACGAAGGGTAACACCCCGAAATATGGTCTTATCTACCACTCGTCTTTCATTGGCAGAGCAGGTCAGAAAAATAAGGGTCGAATTTCCAGATTCTTGGCGAACAAGTGTTCAATTGCGTCAAGAATAGACAACTTTTCTGAAGCGCCGACTACCAAATTCGGTGATGCGTTAAGAAAACAGGTCGAGGAGAGACTGGAGTTCTACGCTTCTGGAACCGCACCGACGAAGAACGAGGTAGCTATGGTAAGACACATCGCTTCCCGCTATGAGAGCATATAGTTAACTCCAGATCAGAAGAGTGCCATGGATGATGTGCTTAGAGACATCAACATCGAGGACCCCACCGCAGGCGGTGCCAGCGATGAAGAGATGGCTGACGGTGTCACTGCTCAAGCAACCGAGCAATTGATACGACAGAAGAAGTTGAAGAAAGCGAGGAAAGAAGACAAGGCAGAGACTGAAGTCACTGAGCCAGCGTCCAAGAAGAAGGAGAAAAAACGCAAGCGTGAGAGCGAGGTGAATGTAGATGGTGATGTCAAAGCTAAGAAAGAAAAGCGAGGGCACAGTGAGGGTGCTGCTGAGGCTGATGGCAAGAAAAAGAAAAAGAGAAAGAGCGAATAGCAGCGCTGTCACCGCTGGTTTGTCTCTTCACCCACGCTGTAGGTGGTTGCGCTGTTTAGGGAGCTCGGCGTGCCTGGCGCTCTTGGGTTGTCATGTGCTGTGTAAGAGCTTTGGACGTTTATTTCGATCTTCGGGCTTCTTGACGCACACCATGTTCAGTACGTACCATACGTTAGTTACTGGAGATCGCTTAGTCCTCCTACTTAGCTCTATGATGACGAACCGTGCCCTTAGAAGCTATGAAGTACCGTGTACTCCGGATGAATTGCACTAATCCAATTGGACTAACCGATGTACACGCCGTTGACTTTCGTTAATAGACGGTCGGTTAAGTCGTTGATCATGGTGCTTCCCTCTTAGTGTACTGCATTTAAGACTACCTGTTGTAAGGTATTCTCGTTTTTAAGTTATCGGCGAAATAGAGATTCCCCGTCCGAAAGAAACCGATGTTATTTACGAGATATTAATACTCGAATTTTTAATACTAACGACGTAACTACTTAAAAATAAGCATTTATAACAATAATTTTATATTCTTAACCTCTTATAACCATTAATAAGTAACTTCTAGCCTACTATAAATATCTATTAGCTTTAATAATAACCTTTAAAAGGTACTTTACGATATATTCTTATAAATTCTAGACTATTTTACTATAATTATAAGTTTTAGAAAGACTATAATAAAGTCTTAGAAACTTATATAGAAACTTACATAGAACCTCTTAGATAGTGTATAATATATACTAAGTACTTATACAACCCTATTAATTCTATAGATATCTAGAGAAAAGATATTAATAGTAAGATAGACTACTAATATTTACAACACAAAAAAGTTATAAATGCTTTTTATAACTATTTCTTTAATAACTTTATAAATATTACTCTATACTAATTATTCTCTTAGTTAGAGAGAGAATAATAATATCTAGAGTTCCTAGTAATTATAGAGCTTAAAATTCTATTTGTATCTAGGAGATGTTTTTTTAAAATTGTATTTCGACCGTCGACGCGTTTTTTAGGGTGTTAATAAACTTCTCCGATCACTTGGGAAAGGCGAATAAGGCTTAGCTAGCCACTGCTACAAAAGTTCAAGGTGAGCCGACCTCGGACCTTGACCCTTGGTAAACACCCCAGGTACTCGTAGTCGTACTATCATCTGTCCTACCCCACATCCGGTCTTCCTCTCTCGCTTCCTGCCTGGCCACCTTACCTCCTCTTGCCTCGTGGAAACCGAATCAGACGTTTGGCTGACCATATCTTCGCTGTAGATCGAAGGCTTTCAAGTCAACAGAACACGTCGGCTCCACAGAGATCTATACAGCTCGTCCACTAACAGTGTCTACCTCCAGCGTTGATTCGGCACCCGTACCATCCAGCCTTCGGACCACGCCTATCTTCGCCCTGGCGAACGCTGTTGCAACAGCTTGATCGACTTCCCAGCGGAACCAGCACGTCGGGAGTATCATGCCAGCTACAGAAGGTGCACCGGTCCACGGGCACGTTGCACACCTCCTCCCACAAACCTACAAACGCCTAGTGTCAACCTGGCTTGAAGAGGACACGCCATCCTTCGATTATGGAGGGTTAGTTGTGGGCAATCACATGGCGGAGGCGCGGTTATTAGGCAAAAGCAAAGGCATAATAGCTGGTTTCCCCTTCTTCGAGGAAGTTTTCAAACAACTAGATTGCACAGTCGAGTGGCACGTGGTTGAAGGGGATCAAATAGGCGCACAAGGGAAGCAGCATTGTGCGACGGTCAAGGGGCCTGTGAGAATGTTACTACTGGGGGAAAGAGTCGCTCTGAACACGCTCGCGAGATGCTCTGGTGTCGCGACCAAGTCTGCGTCTCTGCTCGAACTACTCCGAAAAGCAGGGTACAAGAACACATTGGCTGGTACCCGCAAGACGACTCCCGGCTTCCGTTTGGTGGAAAAGTACGGCATGCTGGTTGGCGGCTGTGATCCACATCGACAGGACCTCTCCGCAATGACAATGCTCAAGGACAACCACATCTGGGCTTGTGGTGGTTCCATCGCGACCGCTGTAGCCGCCGCCAAAGCCGCCGGCGGCTTCGCCGTAAAAGTCGAAGTGGAATGCCAGAGTGAGGAGGAGGCGCATCAAGCCATCGAGGCAGGTGCCGATGTAGTCATGCTAGACAACTTCAGCCCGGAAGAGATGAAA